>VZTU01021806.1:29726-54396 GCA_013400835.1 Zapornia atra | reverse complement strand
GGGAGAGGAGGGGGAAGGGAAGGAGGCACGAGCAGTGAATTGACACAGTGGGTGCATCTTGATACAAGCACCAGGCCAGGCAGCAGATAAGCTGTTGGGAGCTGAGCAGGGATTAGGTACAGGGGGCCATGCAGCAGGTCTGGTTGGGAGAGTACACCAGGAGAGTTCATTTGAGCATTAGGTACCTGAGGTGCAGATCTCTGGGTCTCTCCTGTGACTCCAAAAGGGTCCTTTACACTTCCTGTGCCTCAGCTTCCCGCCATGCAGCACCTCTCCTGGGGGAGCCTTGTGCTGCCAAGTTTGAGGGATGTGAGCTGCTCCGTGCTGGTGCCCAGGGCACTCCTGGAGCAACACACCAGCCCTGTGTCTGTTACAAACCAGCGAGTTCCTCGGTCCCAAGCAATGAGGGAGCCCCCCTCCTGTAAGCCCTTGCTGTATTTGGATGGAATTCTGGCACACTGTGACAAGTATTTCGCCTCTTCTTCCCTGTTGGGTTAGCCCTGTGGTTAAGATCAAGTAGCACTGACAGTCAGCCAGGCATTACGCTAGCAAAATGCTTTAGCTGGAACATAAAAATTGATCTGATCTCTTGGCTCATCCTGCTTAACGAGCAAGGCTGGAGCTGGGCCACAGCCCAAGCCCCAGTGGCTCTGCGGATGGAGAGCTGCATCCTCTGCTCAGCACGGCCAAGGTACCTGTGGGACTCAGGGCCTTTCCCTGGGGAACAGGAGTTTGGTTTTCTTAGCTTGATTCATTAAAGCATCTCGCCACGGCAGAGCCAGTGCCATAAGCTGTGAGTGGGTTCAAGCGTGCTTAGGAGCACCATGGGAAATGCTACATGTCCGTGGCAGCCCTGCTTTCTCAGGAAAGGTTTTCCATCGACCCTTTTGCCTGGTGTTTTGCTCTCTAGCTTGTCCTGGATCTCTGCGTACAAGGCAGAGCGAATAGAGCGAGTCTCTGTCCTGCCCTGAGCATAAGGTAGTCTAGCAAATGCTCGGGGGAGGGTGGTTAATTAGTTGTATTTCAGCACATTTCATTTTTAAGGGCTTTGATCGTGGCATGGAATTGTGGATCTGTCGCCAAGTTTGGGCTTCAAATGAATAAATAAATGATAAACGATCATTTGGCAGCAGTGAACCTTTCTGCACTCTCTTTGCATGTTTATGTGGTTTCCCTTCTCCCATCTGTTCCCTTCCTCCAGCTCTTCCTCATGGGCTGGCTCCGCAGCCCCCTTGCCTGGCTGAGGGCTGTGCCCAGCCTGGCTGAACGGGATGTGCCCGCACCAGCCGGAGGCAGGAGGGGCCGTCACCTCGGCCACTGGAATGAGAACTGGAGAGCAGCCTCCAAACACAAACCCTGGGGTTGTGCTCTGTAGTCCCAGGAGAGCAGGTGAGGGGCTGTACAGGCGCTGCCCGCACGTGCCACAGGAGAAGGATGGAGGACAAGCATCCTCGTACCTTGGGGTGTTCAGCCTGGAGAAGAGGAGGCTGAAGGGAGACCTTATCCCCACCTCCACTGACCTGACAGGAGGGTGCAGAGAGGTGGGCAATGGTCTCTTCAACCACGGGACAGGAGATGGGACAAGGGGCAATGGGCTCAAGCTGTGCCAGGGCAGGGTCAGCTCAGATGTGAGGGAAAAGTTCTTCCCTCAGAGTTGTGGGGCTGTGGAACAGGCTGCCCAGGGAGGGGGCTGAGTCCTCACCCCGGGTGTGTTTAACAGACAGGTAGATGAGGTGCTCAGGGATAAGGTTTAGCACAGGGCAGGAATTGTTGGACTCCATGATCTCAAAGGTCTTTTCCAACCTGATGAGTCTGTGATTCTGTGAACCCATCCACAGTGCAGGAGGACAGGGAAAGGAAGTAGCACAAAGTGGAGTGGATGGAAAGGCACAACAGTGAATGGAAAAGTGGGGTGCTGCTGGAGTGGGATGACGGGTATTGCAAAGGCTTTCAAACACTGTAAGGAGAGATTGGGCTGCACAGCACTTTCCCCACCTCTCTACTAGCATTCCCCCAGCCTGTTTTCTCTTCAGACTCATTTGTCTGTCATGCGCTGGTTTCCCCGTTAGCAGGGGTGGGTTGCAGCGAGGTTACTTAGTCCCTGTTCCTCCTGGGTGAGTCACTGATCAACTGACACAGACGTTTCTGAAGACGTTTGCTATTTGGAGAGATGCTTGTCATGTGTTTGATCCAGAGCACGTTCCTCGAGGGGGAATTTGTGCAGACAGGCACCGGGTTAAAGATGCCTGGGAAGGTACTGCCTTGCATCAGCATTGCCACCTGCAAGGAGTGCTATGGCATCGCTCACCCACCTCGGTTTTGCTTGTTTATTGGGTGACTTCGACTTGTGGAGAGACACTTAGAGATGGCATCAAGCACCCACATGGCTGAAATGTTTGTGGGTGCATTTAAAACCCTTCCCCTCTCTGCAAACCCTTCTGTGGAGGAAATTGTACTTGCAGGTACAACTGGGAATGGTGACTAGGAAGCACCACTGAGAGTGAGTGAAAGGCAGCAGCATGGGTTAGAATGAATTCATTTTGGGTGAGTTGGTGTTGACCAACACCAGGTTGGTGGCAGGCAGGTGGGTGAGCTGTGTCTACTCCCTTAACCCGCTGCTGGAGGAGCATGTCTTTGAGTCTGGTCTTTACTTTTTGCTTCCCTTTCCTCCCTTCCTTACACCCACCATCAGATCCTCAAATTGCCACAGTTCTTTGCTCACAAGAGAAGAATTTGCATTTTTCTCAGCACTTGCCTTGGGTAAATGGCCATGTGGCATTTTACTTCTCAGCAGTTCCTTAAAGAGCTCCCTTGAGGTTGGTGAACACAGAAACTTTTGTCATTAGATAAACCACCCTTCCCTCCCCTTAATCTCGACTGCTGCTTACTCAGGGAGCCTCCAACGGGCTTTGATGAGAGAAGCCTGAAGTGCTGAGTAAGGAGATGTAGCACTGCAATCACTCTGAAGATGCCTCGTTCTCTTGCAGGCTTCTTGTCTTCTGCTCTGTGTGTATGCCCAGATTCTGGGCATGGTGCCACGCTCTGCCTTAATTGCAGCACAGATTAAGGGGAGGCTGTGGTTCCCTCCCGTGTTGTGTGTCTCAATTCAGATGTAAATACGACCCTGATGCTCACCACTTGGGAAGTAGAGCTGGGGAGGGAGGAGGCTGGTGTAGAAACCCTGCAGAGATGTAGGTCACCTAAAAGCATGTTTTGGCCCTGCGGCAGGGTCACCTTGGACCTGATGAATCTCATCACTGGAGATGAATCTTTTTAGTGGAGTTGAGGACCAACGCTGTGGATGGTGGGGCTGGTTGATCAGTTCTTTTAGAGTTGAACCAGTGAACATAACAGAACTAAGGAATCAGTGGTGGACAGCCCTACGGACATCTGAGGGGCCACTCTGCTGCCCTCTGCCCTGTGCTTTCTGTATGGTATTTTGTTTCTGAGGCTGATTAATAATGAGGTGTTTTTTTCTCTCTCCCTTTCTTTTGCTTTGCAGACAAATGATGCTGCAGGAAATACCTGGAACTGGCTTTACTTCATCCCTCTCATCATCATTGGCTCTTTCTTCATGCTCAACTTGGTGCTGGGCGTCTTATCAGGGTAAGACACTACTGACTTCTTTGTCTCTACCTGGATACAAAAGGGAAGACGTGTTGGTTTTAGCACTGTGTGAGGATGTAGCTGAAAAAGAGGAGGTAGGGTGATACCTCACGCTGTACATTGTGACCCTTCATATATTTCCCTCCCTGTCTGTCCCCTATAGAGGGGCATTTCCATAAGATTACAGAGCCATAGGATGGGGCATAAGCTGGTGAAAAATCATTAATTGAGAAGATTCTGAATGCAGACCCCAGAGTGAAGTGAGCTCTGTCTAGTTATACTGACTGGGGTCTATGCAGCCAGCACTGTGTCATCTTGAAAACCCGTGAAGAGCCCACTGATGCCAGCATGTGTACTGGCTGGAGCTGGACATCAAAGCGTTCAGAATGTGTTTGGTCTGAGGCTGCAGGAATGTGAGGCTCAAACAAAAGGCAATTGAAACATCTCAGGTGGTCTTGTTTGATTTGTTTGGTTTATTTTTGTGTTTTTTAAAATCTCCAGCTGTTTAATCTCTAGCGTTTGGATTTTGGGGACACACTGGTCCCTTGATGTTCAAACTCTGGGGATCAGCCAAGGATTTGGTGCTTGTTGCATGTGAGTGTTGGGTTGGAGCCATTGTAGAGATCAAGCTGCCAAGTTTGAAGCCCTGCTGGAATGTCCCCAGCAGCTGTGGGAATGTGATCTGGAAGTAACAACCTGACGCATCCTAACAGTTTGTGAGCTCTTAGAGTTCAGCACCTCATTTTGCACATAGTTCCTTCTTAGCCCATCCAGGTGATCCATATGCAGACCTAGATTTATTTCTGGCTCCTGGTGGCACAGGAGGAGAGAAAAGACTTAACACTGCTGCGTGGTAGAAGGACTCTAGTGCTGCACCTCTCTGCTCTTTCTCCTTAAGTTACTAGAGAAACGTGTTCCAAAGAACAGGTTAATGCTCAATTTTATTATTTTGCTGAGGATCCTTGTCCTCAGAGCAGGAGCTGGGGCAGGAGGAGAGAGGCAGCAGCAGGAGAGGCTCATGGAGAAGGCCGTGTCATGCACTCTGCTGCCCTTCAGTCCAGGAATAATGGTTGTGATCAATAACTGATCAAAGCTGTTCATCAGACATCCTGCTGTATCTGAGGCTTTGGAAAGGAGAGCTCTGTGACCGTGCTTGTCTGATGTGTGATTTAAAGTGAGCGCCAGAGCCAGGGCTGAGCGCGGTTCACGAGATAATTCATCTTCCCCATTCCACAGCAGGGTCACAGCCCACGTTGGCTGTAATGATGCTTGTGAGTTAAAACAAAACTCAACAGCCTGAAGGCTCCTGTTCCTTTGTGCTGGATTCAGACCTTATCACCACCTACCACTACCTGAAGGGAGGTTGTAGAGAGGTGGGCGATGGTCTCTTCAGCCAAGTACCAGGAGATGGGACAAGGGGAAGTGGCAGGAAGCTGTGCCAGGGCAGGGTCAGATCAGATATTAGAAAAAAAATTGTTACTGAAAGAGTTGTGAGAATGTGGAACAGACTGCCCAGGGAGGGGGGGCTGAGTCATCACCCCGGTTGTGTTTTTAAAAAAGGTAGATGAGGTGCTCAGGGATATGGTTTGGCATAGGACAGGAACGGTTGGACTTGATGATCTTAAAGGTCTTTTCCAACCTTGTGATTCTGTGGTTGGTGACCAAAAGAGATGGACACCTCAGTCTGGCTCTCCCAAAATTCTCTTGTTGCTTGGGGCACCATGCAACTCATAGGTAAATGTGAGTCTCCTAAAAAATGCAGTTCCGTGCCTCGGGTTTCCCTTTGCCAGCCGTAAGGATGGTATCTTCTGCTCAGAGGGAAGCACTTAAATTCTGTTTTGCATAGAGGTGGTATGACATCCTTAGCTAGAACAATTCCTGGGGAGAGGCTGAGGAAAACAAAGACCGCAGCACGGTGTTGACCACGCTGCTCAGCAGGCTGCGGCGGGGCTTGCAGCTACGGAGCTGTGAAGGAAACCCGGTGTAGCTGAATGCCCGGCTGATGAGAAGGCACCAGAGGGGTGGAAAGGCTCTCTGAAGGCAGGTGCTGTTGCAGTTACTCTCTAGCCAGAAGCCCCAGAGTGCTCTGTAGGAAAAAGGAGGATGTTTCTTCTGGAGGTGGTTATCTGTCTGTGCACGGAGAAGGGGCTGTGGGCAAATGCAGCGTGACTGCTGCCGGGCACAGTCTCGCTCAAGGACTTTGTGCCATCCAGCGTCAGTGCCAGCTCGTGGCTCCTTCAGCGGGGGCTCTTGGCAACATCCTGCATTCCTGTGTCCGTAAAACAAAGTCTGTGTGGGCTTAGGGGTGCTACAAGCAGCCCCTGAACAGCGTTAACTCACCTGCTGCTTATGTTCATGGTCTGTGCACTTCAGAGCCCTTAGTATTACCCTGGCTGTGTCCAGGGAGCGATGCAGTGCCCTGCTCACCGTCTCCACACATCACGGAGCGGGAGCAACGGGTAGAAAGAGGGGATGTAATAACCACTGGAAACCACTGCAAAGCTGAGGCTGGGTCACTGCTTCTCCAGGCTCCTGTGCAGGCTTCATCACTGTCCTCTTTCCAAAACCCCTGTTGGTCAGGTTGTATTTTATTTTCCAATACTTTGCCACATACATCAGCAGCATTAAGGGGTTAAGTTTTGGCATGCTGCTGTCTGGACCATGGAGAGCCATAGACAAAGCTTTTACCTGAGTACTTCTCCTTGCTGTTAGTTTAGGACAATAAGGAAGCTCCAGCCTTCTGAAGTAGCTATGCAGATGCTATCGCGGATTATGGCAACATAAATAACCTGAGATGACAGCAAGTGTTGAGTTTCCTACTGGCACTAGATCATGCAGAAGTTCTTGCCTTTCCGTAGTTATTTGTGAACCCCTGTCAACACCAGGCAGATACCTGATGTGAGTGGGCTCAGCTCCTGTGCTTAGCCCTTTGCACGGTGTGGGTAGATTGACCCGGTTAGGATCCTGAGTCTCATCTGCTGGCAAAACGGGGAAGAAGAGATGGTACCTGTTTTAAAATAAAGAGCAAACAGCCTTTCTCCTCTGCTGATCCTTCTGGAATGGCAATAAAAGCCAAGGCAAGGAAGTGACAGGGGGATGTGGAAATCTGTAAGTGTTGGTAAAAACTTGGTATAAAAATAACCCCTAATCTTGACATGACAAAACCCTCTTGAGTACCTGGCTAAAAATGTAATTTAAAAAATGTTGAGTTCTTAATTCGGATTAAATGAGCCTCTGCCTGCTGTACAGCGTGTCCTCCTCGAGCGAGCTGATCAAAGCACTGCCTGTGCCCTTGCAATCGGTTAATATTTAAAGACCTTCCCCAAATGTCGTGCTCGGCTGTCTGTTCCTTTCTCCTCCCCAGTGCAAGCTTGGGCAGCCAGCTCTCCTTTTGCCACTGAACATCCAAGTTTCCCCTAGGATATGGGGTGTGGAGGTACTGCCAACATCTTATTTCTGACGGCGTGATAGGGATGTTGAGCTCTCCCATATCCTTACAAAAGAGGCACATTGCGGTGGGTGCTGTGCCATACCTGCTCCCCACAGAGCTGAGGGTGCATCTCTGGCTAGGGAAGTTGGTAGCAGGTCCCTTGCCAGGTTGCCCATCGTAAGCAAAGGCAGCCTGTGCTGCCTGTAGCTGTGACTACGGTAGGATTCAGAGTTTGCCTGGAGTACTGCAGTGCTCGTAGCTACACTAAGGAAACAGCTCCTCAAATCCAGGAACTGCCCTTGCTGGTTTACAGAAGGTATGGGGGGGGGAGCTCTTCAGCAGGAGCCCAGCGCCCCGTTTGCTGCAGAGTGCTGGTAATGCAGGTTTGTGTCCCTTGTTGGGGATTTTCCTTTCTGCTCCTTGTTACATATTTCCCCTGTTTTCTGTTTTCCTTCTTGATCCCTCCATGAGCTGATAAAACCCAACAGCCCTGCAGAAACCAATGGAGCAGAAAACAGATTATTTCCTTCAGGAGGAGCTTTTACTGAGTGCCACAGCTGATTCAAGAGAAGATCAGGGCTGTGTAGGAACAGGAAAGTGCAAGTGGGAGGAGAGATGTCTCTCCCCTTTGACAGCATTAGCATATTTGGTAGGCTTGTTTGCTTCTTCATGCGAACTATAGAAGTCCTCCCACTTAAACAAGATGGGCAGATGCAGGGTGTGTTCTGCACATCCATATGCTGGGAAGCATGTTGGGGTGACTGCCCAAGCCTGATACTACTTCAACCAGAGACAGGAAAAAAAAAAAGGAAAAAGAGAACAATAAACAAGGTGTGAGGGAGATGAGAGACACCTGGTTGAAGTTCTGCTGGTGCATCAATCCACCCAAAGAACAAACCAGGTTCTGTTTATGCTAGAGAGTGGTCCTTGAGTTTTTTTTCTCTGTTTTAACCATGAGGAGCCATCCTAGCCATGTTAACTTTGTTCCAGAAAGCTGGGGCACCTCAGTTCTCAGAAGCTGGGGTAGCATTTTGCAAGGTTTCCAATGCAGAGTGGAACAACAGGAGTAGTGAAAACGTTTAGGAATTTGTATCCATGCTATATTTATCTTGAAACATCTTTTTGCATTGACTGGGGTGGGTGGTTATTTTTCCTGCTAGATTATTTGTAAATTCTTTGTGATGAAGGCAGCAAAAAAGGCATCCATCACAGGAACTGAACCTTTCCATAGACAGAGAGATTGGCTGCCTCTGGTGGCCCCATGGGGATGTTCTGGGCCCAAGTCATGCCAAGAAGTGTTGACCTCAGATGCCTTTCAGTTTTCCTAAAGACTGGGGTGTTTGCTGCTTGGGATGCCCTAGGATTTGGCTTCACTTCTGACAAGAAAGTGCCCTATGATGATCCTGGTAATTATGTTTTATTGAACTCGTGGTTCTGCAGTTTACAGTGAGGAGGGAAAAATACCCCCCATTAAAATGATAAGTCTACCTTCTACTGTTTTCTTGCCAGCAGGCTGCAGCCCTCTGCCATCCTGCTCTGGCAGGTGTTGCCACCAAGAACTGGGAGCCCATCTCCATATACACATTATCTTTCTTCTGATCTACAGAATCGCAGACTGCTTTGGGTTGAAAGGGACATCATGGCTACCCCCCTGCCATGGGCAGGGGCACTCCCACCAGCCCAGGGTGCCCAAAGCCCCATCCAACCCAGCCTTGAACCCTGCCAGGGATCCAGGGCCAGCCCCAGCTTCTCTGGGCACCCTGTGCCAGGGCCTCCCCGCTCCCTGGGAAGGATTTCTGCCTCCCAGCCCCTCTCCATCTCCCTCCTGCAGCTGAAGGCTGTTCTGCTGGGCCTGGCCCTCCCTGCCCTGGGCATCAGCCCCTCTCCAGCTCTCCTGGTGCCCGTGGAGCGCACGGGAAGGGGCTCGGAGCTCTCCCCAGAAGCAGCCTTCTCTTCTCCAGGCTGAGCCAGCCCAGCTCTCCCAGCCTGGCTCCAGAGCAGAGGTTCTCCAGCCCCGAGCAGCAGAATTTTCTACTGCTTGGGTGTTGCTGGGTATTAATTTTCCCTGGTAATGAGCCAGATGATTCTCTATAATACATTTGTGATTCTTTTGATGCTTTGGATTACACAATGCAAAGAGGATAAGCGTTATCGTGGGGATGCTGTGAGGAAGATGATTTAACTGATTTCAAGGCTAAGTGCTTCTTGGCACCGTTTCATGCGGCGGGGCGGGGGGNNNGGGGGGGGGGGGGGGGGGGGGTTGATGAGGGTGGCGAGACAGCAGGCGTGCTGGCCAGAGAGGGCAGCGCACTGTGAATGATGCATCTGAATACTCAGTCTGTGTTTCTTGAGTGTGAAAAATGCTGCTTGTCATGGCCTCAAATATTTATGGTGAAGCCTGAGGTATTTTCAGACCAGCTGGTAAAGAGGAATGACCTTCCCTGAGGTTTACTCACCTGACTGCAATAACCAAGTGTGGAGAAGGCACCGCAGCAGCCAGTTTGCATCTTCCCTGCTTAAGTATTACCACAGTGTGGTCCAGACCTGCCCTGTCTGGAGATGTGCAACACCTGCCTCTCCTTGTACGAGACCACCTGATGCAAGAGCTGCAGGGATAGAACATCCTTGTGACAGCAGGAGGGATGCAGCTACAGACCGTACAGGCAAATGAGGGTCAGGGTAAGCGGCACTTGAGTTCTTTGCTGCTGCACCCTGTTCTGAGCAGTCTGTGGTGTGGGGTGATGCTCTGTGGGGAGAGCCCCATTAAAGGCTCTGCTCTCACTAGGGCATACCTGTTTCTTACCATCACACTGTGGGTTGCTGAGGTTTCTGTGCCGTTAGAGCAGCTCCCTGGGAGGAAGCACAGCCCCATCCAGACCTCATCCAACTGGCTGGCTCCGTGACTTGCTCCACTGAGTTTCATGACATGTTTTCCCATCCTGAGGGTTTTTGCCAGATTGAGATCATAAAACTTCAGGCTGCAAGATGTGCAGAGGCTGGAGAAAGAATCAAGCTGATTAATTTGTCATAATGGCAGAGCGTTCTTCTGTCCTCCTTCTCCCTCATTACAGAGACAATCATTCATTTTCCCTGCAAATTTGTTCCAAGTTCACTGTTACCTGCTGTGATCTGACTTTGCCTGGTGTTAATTATTTGCAGCAGAAGAGCTGCATCATGGAAAGAGAGGAGATTCTGCTTGCTTTCCCATTCCTTTGAGTCCTTCCCCACTGGGTGCAT
Source organism: Zapornia atra (assembly GCA_013400835.1). Taxonomy (NCBI): domain Eukaryota; kingdom Metazoa; phylum Chordata; class Aves; order Gruiformes; family Rallidae; genus Zapornia; species Zapornia atra. The sequence continues at coordinate 44,123 of VZTU01021806.1, read as the reverse complement.
AAAAAGGGGGGAAAGACAGTGCAGAAAATATTTTCTTTCCTACTGTTCCTTGCTCCTCACCCTTTTTGACAAAGCCATCACTGCAACCAAGAAATATGGGAGAACCCTCATGTGTTTCTTGCAGAAGGGGTCAGGGAGCAACGACTTTCACCAGGAGCTTCATCTCAAGTTAAATGTCCTATTGAATGTGGCTCCTTTGTTCCTTCTGTGGCTTTTTTGGTTAGTTTAGGAGAGATGGACTGCTTTTATTTGCCTTTCTGTTAAGCTGCAGTGGAAATTAAAGCCCGCAATATAGGAATGATACGTAGGAGACCTAAATTTGAATTTCCTGGGGACTCTGCTTTGACTCTGGGGTGAAGGCTTGATGAATAGAGCCAGAGGTCCATCCAGCAATTGCAGTGGGCTGATACTATGAAATCAATGGTGCTTTTTAAATCTCTTTTTCTCTCTGTTACTGCCTCCTTTGAGCTGGGTTTGCTGTGGCACTCACAGCATTGTGAATTAGATGAGGTGGAATCAAAGCAGAATTGGCACCAGCTGAATGTAAAAACAGGAAGGAGAAGGCATTGAAGGCTTCACCTCCGTGCTGTTCCTCTTCTCTTCCTTGGAATACAAGACATATCCCTTATCTGGCTTGCATTTGAAGGATCTTCCTTCTATGTTTAGTGATAAAAGTGACTGTGAAGCCTGGCTTGGTGCTGAGAGATCAATCTTTCAGTGATATTTTGATCCTTTATCAGCTGGATGAGGAGAGCTATATTTTTCCCCTCTTTAGAGCAATGAGCAGGAAGCACAAGCAGCTCTAGCTGTGCAGGATTGAGTGAGCCAGTCTTTGCTCCCAAGCAGTGGATATGAGGATGGGTTAAGCAGCTCAGGCAGCTGGGTCTGTGTATCTGGGCTCAGACTGGGGGAGATGAACATGCCTCCTCAGACCATGCCTGGTGTGATCTTGGCTGGCTGTAGCTCCCAGTGAGATAGAAACTGTGCCTTTGGGATTTCGTGCAGTTGATGGGACACCCTGAGGTGGATGACAAGCAACAGACCTTTGTCATCTTCAGCACTATGAAATTTCAGTCCTCCTCTGGGGTTTCTTGGTTTAATAACAAGGTTCAAACCCCTGACTTCTCAGCAAACCACCTTTATGAAGAAACAATTACTGATGGTTTTCCAGGTGAATCTGTTGCTTGCTTTCATCTAGTTCCAGCACTTGCTAGTGATCTCTCTGTGGCCCTCAGATGACACCTCTTGGATTTTCTTCTTGCCCAAAGGAGGTGCATTTCCATTCTTGTTCTTGTTCCAGATGGGCTTTCTAACAGACATGCTTTGCCTATCCTGGGCCTGATTTTTAGAGGTATTTAAACCAGTCATTTAACAATACTGTTGTTCACCTATTCAAATTGGTAAGTCAGAGGCATTAAATTATTTTTAGTTTTGTCTGCATGGTTATCTGCACTGGGGGACTTTGTGTGTGAATGAGGATAACCATACCCTGGCTCATCCTGAACTCTTCCTGGGGCTTACTGTGGTAAAGATATCTGATGCACAGTAAAGAAACTGCTGTCCTTGATGATCTCATTTTGTTTGCAGTCCTTCCAGGTACAAAGTGCCAGCTATGGACACAGCTGAGCTGTGTTGCCTTGGCTTTGCATTTCCCCAGGTAGAGCCATGATGCCTCATGTCCAGGCAGCTGGAAATAACACCCCTTGTCTATTTACTCCTGGATTTATTTAATCTCATTCACGTTTTTCTTTACTAAGCCAGATGTGTTTCTACCCTCCACCTATATTTCCAACTCACCAGCATCCACCCAGGCCAGGGTGCTGATGGGAATGACACTCACTGTCCCCTGTCCCTTCCCTTCATCCCTCTCCTCCTTCGTGCTGCTGTGAATAATTCAGCCCCCACTGTGGCTGCCTTTCTTCCTCTCCTGTGTTGAGCTTTTGTGAGAAACACCAAAGTTTGGTGCCTTTGAGGTGGTTGGCCTTCAGGGCATCATGCCTGCAAGATTGATGTTCTCCTGCTGCTGCCTCCCTGGAAGCCCCTTTCAGGCTCTGGGAGCCGTGTTGTGGGCTGAGGTGGGTCTTTTGATCTCTAAGAGAGTTCAAAGAGCCACCGGTGCTGCTGCTGGACCCCTAGTGACAGTGCACCCTGCTGAAGCAAAATGCTTCAGAAATGGAGGGACACTGCTGTCCCTGCTCAGATCCTGAGCTTTGCTGTTCCACTTCAGACACCTTCCTTCCTACCAGGTGTCCTGCCTGCCCCCTGCTGCGCTGGCCTAAGTCACCACAGCACCCGCAGGAGGGGTGAGGATGCTCGGCAGGTCCCCAGGCTCTCCTTCCCTCTGTATTCAGGACTCGGAGTATCTGCTTTTCTTTTTCTACTCCCCACCACCTGTTTTGCTCCCACTCACTCTCCACGGGCTTTTGAGCTCTCTCTTTCCCCCAGGACTCCCTTGCTGCCTCTGTCTCTCAAAGAACAGCCTTGCAGAAGGTACAATAAATGTTTAGCGATGCCAAGGCTTTGCGTGTCAACTGCATCGGCAGCTACGATCATGAAGGTATTGGGCTGCTTCTGTTGCATCCAGCAGAGGCTTCCCCTGATCAAGGATTTACTGGTCTCCAAGAAGATAAAAGACAGAGATATGAACCTGCAGAACAAATTCTTTCCCTGGAGCAGGAACCTGCTTTTCTCTAAACATATGTGGGTGCTGATGCAGCTAGCGAATGCCACGTTTGGGGTGTTAACTGGATCAGAGCCTGGTGAAGCAAGTGGGGCTTTGTGGGACTGTGTGCATGAGGCAGCAGTCTCAGTCCCATCAGTGTTGCAGGACCTACAGAATGGCAGGAGCATGGGGAGGGAGGATTGGCTCAGCAGGAATCTGCCCACTGTGCTATTGTAACTGGCTTCCCAGAGAAGCTGGGATTTGGTTGGATTAGGACAAGGTGGGAAAGCCCAACATCAGAAACGGACCTGAGAGGAACAGGAAAAATTATTTGGAAGGTCTTTATCTCCTTCCCACAGCTGATTAACTGAAATAAATGGTAGGAAATGGGCTTCCACACAGCATGCTGAGAAGTTACCCCAAGGCACACTGGAGGATCTCATAAGTGATGTACGGGTTCCTGTCTGCCAAGAACATGAGATTTGGTTTTATTTGGTTTAAATGCAAGCTATATTACGTTCATCTTGCCTCTCTTATTGTCCAGCATGTTCATGTGTCTGGGGTGCTACACGTGCCTGCTCTTATCTCTGCTCTGTGCTCCTTTTGCCGCCTCCTACAGAAATTCCCGGCTCAGAGTTGCTCTTGTGGAATGCATACTGAAAGTTAGGTGGATAATTGGCAGCAAGTTTCTTCTGAGGTTCCTTCCTTGCTGATTGTAAAAGGGCAGACTGAAACAGAGAGGAATGTTTAATGCTTCTCCTCTCCTCATCCAGGCAGCCCCCGAGTAGCACAGCACTCGTGATTTTGTACCACTGCTGCTCTTCCAGCACGTGTTTCCAACACTGATGTTCCTCCAACTCGCATGTCAGGCAGCCAGAGGAGTTGGTGTTTTCCATCTTCTACCTCCAGCCTGTCCCTCTCTGCTCCTGAGTGACGTGGGCTGCTTAACAGGCTGCTGACAAGTATAAAATCTGTTCTTGGGCACTGCTCCACGTTCAAGCAACAAAGCTTACAAATTAAGCCTCTTGTCTTGGCCAATTTTGTTTCTCCACCTGGAGAATTCGTTTTGGCCTGTGAGGAACTCAGTCAAACATCTGCAGTCCTGGCTGGTTCCTTTGCCAGCAGCTCACCCACTTGAATATCTGGCTCCTCTCCATTCTTGAGGGCTGCATTTCTCCAGACAGGACCATGTCCCTAGATGTCACAGGCTATCCAGGCTCAACTTTACTCGCTCTTTGGATGTACTGGGACTGGACATCAAACCAATCCTAAAACTGATTGGGGATTTTGTTCTAGACTTAAAATTCTACAGGCTTTCTTCACAGCTGCTTTCTGGGAGTCCTGGTGTAGTCCCTCTGAGGCTGGTGTTTCTTTCTGCTCACTCTGCACAGTGCTTTAGATCCAGCAGATGAAGGGTATTCTCCCATTTTAAGAGCTGAGATTCATGAGATCGTGTGTAGCTCAGTGGTATTATTCTGAATGAGGAGCTAATTGCCTATGTTGTTATTACGAATCGCTAATCATCAGCACTATTAGTGGTAGCAGTGACAGTGATGCTATATCATCCCTCCCTGCCTCTTCCCTGTGAGTGGGAAGCATTTCTGTCTGCTTTCTAAGCAGAAAACCTGAATTACAGAGGTTTAATGGTGTGATTAGTCTTGCAGCAGGCCTGCTGTCTCTGCCCCTGGGAGTGTGCCATGAAACCAAAGACCAGGAGATGCATTACATGATGCTTCATCTCAGCTCTCTGCTATCTAATGGGAAGGTTAATCAGAGGCTTGGGGGATGAAGACTGTGGGTTTTGGGGTTTTTTTTCCCCCCTCTTTTTGTTGCTGTGGCAGTATTTTTAATTTAAGACCAGCAGGGATAAAAGTACTTGCAAAGATTTTGTTGGTTTATAATTTTTTACTGACTCTGTTGGTTACTCATGAGTTGACCTTATCTCTTGTGTGGCTGGGGTGGTGGCTCTTGAGCTTCCCTGAAGTGGCTATTCCAGTGCATATTTACACCGAGATTTATTTTACTCTTCCACCCACCAAGGTGATAAGCAGTGATCATCCATTTTCCCAGTGACTTTAAGCACCGACCACTCTTGAGATGACAAATGTGACACATTGAGCTTGACTGGATGGCATGTGGTTCCCGTGATGAATGCCCTTCCTTTGATTTCTGTTTGTTCCTGCCATCTCCATGGGATCGGTTACTCACAACTGTCATGTTGTAACTAAAATGCATTGTAGTCATCTGCCCAGGCAGAGCTCAGCTTCCTCCAAAGCAGCAGCTCCTGTTGCTGTGCTATGTGTAGGAGTACCAACCTTTCAGCTTTCTCCTCTGAATGCCTGCCTGGACACTGCTGAAAGATGAATGTTTTGGAGGGCTTTGGGGGCACGTGGTAGTTGACAACAGCCAAGGGTGAGAATGGGTGAATATTAATATCTTCAGTATGAGATGCAGGGGGAAATGGCCAGCCCCTTTTCAGTGTCTGTGGAGACAGGACAAGGGGCAATGGCTGCAAGTCAGAGCATAGGAAGTTCCACAGCAACCTGGGGCAGAACTTTTCCCCAGTGAGGGTGAGGGAGCCCTGGGACAGGCTGCCCAGGGGGTGTGGAGTCTCCATTTCTGGAGAGATTCCAGCCCCATCTGGACGCCGCCCTGTGCAATATGAGCTGGGGAGCTGCTGTGGCAGTGTGTTGGCCCCCATGAGCTCTGGAGGTCCCTTCCAACCCCTGTGATTCTATGATTATTACTCATTCCAGAATTGGCCAGCTATGGGGACAGTCCTGGAGAGCTAAAGCTGGATGGAAGGCACCATGTTTCCTGCTCTGGTTTCCTTTCAGGAGATTTTTGTGTGTCGGTGGCACAAATAGAAATTATGGTGAATAAGAGAGGAAACTTATTTACTGCTACCAAACGTTCCCATAGGACTCTCTGTTTTCATTTAGCACTGACAGCTGAAATATTTGTAGGTGAAATATGGCATTTTGATACAATTTTCCCTTCTTTCCTTTAAATATGTTATGAAGTTTTGTTGAAAAGCTCTTAAACATAAACTCCCTGCAAACAGGGAATGTTTTAGTTCTTGAAGAGTGAAGAGTGTAGTGGAAGACACACTCATGCTTTAATTAATACATTTCAAAAATTAAAGCACAGTCTTTCGACAAGCCCCCCAGCTTCATCAAACCTCTCTCCTGGAGATAGAGGAGTGAGCAAGCAGTGCTTTCCTCTGCCAGGAAGACCATACATCAAGACTCTCCAGAACCTGGATGATTTTGCTACATCGCCATAGGACTCAGAAGGTGGTCAAAGAACAGAGACCCAAGGTACTGCCTTCTAGAAGTTTCCTTCCCAGCTTCTATAGCAGGGCCAAAGCTGCCATCCCCAGGGAACAGGGGAGCACCGGTGGCTTTAATCTCAGTGTCATGAAAAGCGTGCATGGCTGTACAGGAACTACAGAAGATTTGCAGCTGGGCACAGCTTCTCCCTTGTTTTCTGACATGTCCCTTTAATCTCAAATTTAAACAAGTCCCAGGTAGCTTTTGCTCTTCCTAGGCCAGATAAGAGCTGGCAGAGGATGAAAGGCTTTGCAAAGAAGGCTCTTCCTTGGTCGCTCTTGAGGGGCGAGGGAACAGTGCCATGCCTCACCTGCTGTCCTTTCTGTCCTCCTCTGTCCTTCATGATGCTCCCCACTGTGTGTTGCCTCCTGGTCCCATCCGGGATGGCTCAGCTCTGGGAAACTTGTGGTGACACGAGCCTGTAAGGCAGGAAGCTTGGCCCCTCCAGGTCTGGCAATTTAAATGCATGTTGTCACCTTGTGCTGTCTGATCTCATTCCTCCTGCTCCAGAGAGACATCAAAACTGAGGGGAGGTCTGTGGCCCCAACCAGAAAGCACTGAACCAGAAATGAGAACGGTAAAAAGGAAGAGGGTGACAATGGTCAATCCAGTTGACACGTTGCAGCATCCTGAATTGCCCAGCAAACACGTGCTGAATGCCAAGGAGGAGCTGTTGGTTTGGGGCCATGGGCTGTGCTGTCAGGTGGGGGACAGGAGAAGGGGAGTCAGGAGATTGGGATGCGCTGCCAAAATCAAGATAACTGTTGGGTTGATGGCAGCTCTCACATCAGTGGCTGGTACTGGTGTACGTCATGGTGCTGAGCTAAGTTCTCCCTGTAGTCCCTTCTCCTCTGGGTCAGACAGTGAAGCCAAATGAAGAAAAAATATCAACCTCGAAGAGTGAAGCGTAGACTGAATATAAAGCTGTCCCTGGTGCTTGCAGCTCCTTTTCCTCCCAGTCTTCCACCTTTCTCCCACGCCTCCCTGCTGGCTTTTGAGGAACGTCTGTGGGTCATGGACAGATTGGGTGAGTTTTTAGTCCAAACAGTGGCTGACTACAGGTTTGCAACAATTAACTGAAGCTTTGAAGGACACAGCAGAGTTAAGATGTCAAATGAGAGAACTGCTGGTGTACCTGAGGGACAAAATCCCCATCCCATGTTGGGAGTGACTCCAGCATGTGCTTAAAGCAAGGGGTTGCAGAGTCTCATTCAGAGCTCCATAAATGGTAGATGGATGTCTTAGGGTGGTAGCTACATTGTTGTCCCAGAATCATTTCAAAATAGGATGTCATCCAGAGAGACCTGGACAAGCTGGAGAAGTGGGCCCATGTGAACCTAATGAGGTTCAACAAGGACAAGTGCAGAGTCCTGGACCTGGGTCAGGGCGATCCTCATCATCAATACAGGTTGTGAGATGAAGTGGTAGAGAGCAGCCTTGCAGAGAAAGACTTGGGGGTGATGGTGGATGAGAAGCTCATCATGAGCTGACAGTGAGCACTCACAGCCTAGAAAGCAAATCATATCCTGGGCTGCATCAAAAGGAGCGTGGCCAGCAGGTCAAGGGAGGTGATTCTGCCCCTCTGCTCTGCTCTCATGAGACCCCATCTGGAGGACTGTGTCCAGTTCTGGAGCCCTCACCATAAGAAGGACATGGAACTGTTGGAACAGGTCTGGAGGAGGCCACAAAGATGATCAGAGGGCTGGAGCACCTCACCTATGAAGACAAGCCTTCTCTCTCCTATGAGACAGTTAGGGTTGTTCACCCTGGAGGCTCAGGGGAGACCTTATAGCACCTTTCAGTACCTGAAGGGGCCTACAAGAAAGGTGGGAAGGTACTTTTTAGAAGGGCATGCAGTGATAGGATGAGGGGGGATGGTTTTAAATTGAAGGGTGTAGATTTAGATTGGATATTGGGAAGAAATTCTTCACTACGAGGTTGGTGAGACACTGGAACAGGCTGCCCAGAGAGGTGGTGGCTGCTCCCTCCCCAGCGGTGTTCAAGGCCAGGTTGGATGGGGCCTTGAGCAGCCTGGTCTGGTGAGAGGTGTCCCTGCCCATGGCAGGGGGTTGGAACTTGATGATTTTTAAGGTCCCTTCCAACTCCAACCATTCTAGGAATCTATGTACTTGGACAAGATTTTTGCAGTGGCTGGATGAACCTTGTTTTCGGGCTCCCCAGTACAGTCCTGCTCTAATGATTTGATACCACGATCCTTACTTCCCATGTGATTTTAGCAAAAAGCAGGATTATTGTTACCCTCAACCTAGAGCATCTGGGCTCTTCTGCCTTGACCCCAGAGTGTCCATCCTCACTTGCACCTCTCATTTGACTTGTGTTTGTCAACGTCATCTTAAGCCTGGGAGAACTTGAAGAAAGGCTAACAGGGAAAAGAGATCTAACACCGAAAGACTGCTGGTGTCTCTGAGACATAAATTGTGCTTCTGGAGGAAAATCCAGAAGTGATTTTTTTGGGTGGGGTGAATGGTGTGGAGACAGACAGAGGACAGCTTTTGGCATTGGGAGTAATAACATGTACTGCATGACTGGACACATGTATGCAGTTGTGCAACAGGATCCCATTGTAATGGCCCTAGAACAGAAGAGCCATGTAGGCACAGCAGTTTGCAGTCCTATTTTGGGATGAGAGAGGCAGAGAAACAGGTGAGCTACAACCAAAGCAGTACTTTGTTGGACAACGTGTAGCACGCTGTGGTTTCCACTCACTACTGCGGCCATTGACTTCATGAGCTTTGTGAATACAACCTGGAAAGCAAAAGGAGGGCTGTGTGTTTTCCCTGACCATTTGTGACATGTCCTTTGTCATTCTCCTCTCTTTGTAGTGAATTTGCCAAAGAACGAGAGAGGGTAGAAAACCGTCGCGCGTTCCTGAAACTCCGGAGGCAGCAGCAAATTGAACGGGAGCTCAACGGGTACTTGGAGTGGATCTTCAAAGCAGGTAAGGCAAGACGTCCTCCTGGGCTTGGTTCAGTGCATTTTGTGGCCAGTAGAGTGTAGTGATGCCAGAGTACAAGAGGCCTGGGAGAAGTCCTTAGTGTTGCTGGCCACTGAGGTGACCCAAGGCTAGAGAGGGCCCAGCCAGCTCTAGTTGGTTTTATTGGGCTGGTTTCTGAGCCGTCACACTGAAGGTATTGTAAAAGATCTCTGTTTGGTTAAGAAAAAATAAAGGAGCTGGGCCAACTTTATTGCTGAGGTCAAAGCAATTGTCTTAATCCAGTATAATATAAGAAGTGATATGTCGGGGAAGACAGCAGGCCTGCCGGCGGCCTAGCTCTCCTCACTGAAGACATAGGCCCTGACAATATCCTTGTGTTCCCATGAGACAGGAAAAGTTACTCATGCTGAGAGGATTTTGATAATCACATTCTTAAAACACAGCAGTCTTGATGACAGGGGTACAGACTGCCCTAAACCAAGAAGGAGTTATGGGAAGGTACTTGAGAGTAACAGAACATGTTAAGAACCAGCCATAATAAGATGGTCAAACAGCAGGTGTGTGGATGCTTTTAGGCATCAAAGGTCAACTAACGATGTTTGGCTATAAGATATGTTGATCAGAGCTTGTTACGATCACTAACTAATCAGTGGGGTGTGAACAGTGTGTGTAACCAATTAGCAGGTTTTTAGCTTGCCACGTTTGCAGTAACAAATGTCTAGAATCTGTGTGATTCCACCCAATAAATGGCTTCACCTAAAATTCATATCGAATTGCGTGTTGCCCATCACTGTTCTCTGCAAAGATACAGTGCCCAAAGTCTCCACAGTGGGGAAACTGGTCCCTTATATGAGTCATTTATATTTTATTTACTTCCCACCACAGCTGCTTTATAGGCTTCTCTTGCTGTGATGGTAAAATACATGGGAGTGTCAGTTTTACAGGCTACAGAGATCACTCGTACCAGCCTCACCCCACACGTTTTAACAGTGGTTTGTAACTGAATACTGCGCTTTATTACAACTGTGAACAATTTAACAAGGCCCCAAATGCACTCATTTAATGAAAAATAGCATGCTTTTCCTTGTTATCAGCCAGTAAAGATTACAGATAACCTTTCTGCCCTATAGAGTAGCTGATCGGGGGGTGTGTGTGTGTGTATATATATACAGAACCACGATGCAATTCATTGCCATAGCACCAAGGAAACTCTGTGGCTATTGTGCTTCCCTGCTTTTCTGAGAAGCTGCAACATCTGGGTAACGTGAAAATGCCTTTTAAAACAATGGTGGGGAGACACAGAAGTGGCAGTGTCTCAAGTAGATTTTTGGGTGCCTTTCTGGGCAGGTCAACTTCATCCTTTCTGCTTTACAAATGGGAGAAGAGGTCCAGTGTTACAGAGTGACTCACCTGATGTCAGCTGATAGACCGATGGTGGAACAGCAGATGACACCAAGCTGGGGGGAAATGTCCAGCTGGAGGGTAGGAAGGCCCTTCAGAGGGATCTGGACAGATTGGATCAATGGGCAGAGGCCAGTGGGATGAAGTTCAACATGGCAAAGTGCTGGGTCCTGCACTTTGGTCATAACAACCCCCGGCAGCGCTACAGGCTTGGGGTGGGGGGCTGGAGAGCTGAACAGACGAAAAGGGTCTGAGGGTGTGGGATGTCACTTGCCTGAGCATGAGCCAGCAGTAGCATCCTGGCTGGCATCAGGAATAGTGTGTCCAGCAGGACCAGGGGGGTGATCATCCCTCTGTGCTCTGGTGAGGCCACACTCGATACCGGGTTCAGTTTTGGGCCCCTCACTACAAGAAAAAGTCATTGAGAACCCGGAGTGTGTCCAGAGAAAGGCAGCAAAGCTGGGGAAGGGGCTGGAACACAAGTCTGATGGGGAGCTGCTGAGGGAACTGGGGCTGTTTAGCCTGGAGAAGAGGAGGCTCAGGGGAGACCTAACCAGCTACCTGAAAGGAAGTTGTGATGAGCTGGGATCAGTATCTTCTTGCAGATAGCTAGTGATAAGATAAGCAGGAATGGCTGCAAGTTGCACTAGGGGAGGTTCAGGTTAGAAATGAGGAGTGGTTGGCCATTGGAACGGGTTGCCCAGGGAGATGGTGGAGTCACTGTCCCTCGGGGTGTTCAAGGAAAGGTTGGATAAGGTGCTTAGGGGCATGGGTTAGTGAGTAATAGAGGTGATAAGGGGATGGTTGGACTGGATGATCTTGGGGGTCTTTTCCAACCTTAATGATTCCATGAACTGGTGCTCTGTGGTGCTCCTAAACTATGGTCTGGCACCATGCTACAAGCCACGTCATCACTCCTTGTTTGGATGGTCATAGTGATGCTGGAGCCCTGCTGTGCTAAAATGTGCTTGTGCAGGACAGTAACTGCAGGGTCACCACAACTCATTGCAGCATTGTGAGTAAGCTTGGAGCCAGCCGTGGGCCTGGGTGTCCCAGTGCTGCTCTGTGTGTAAGGGGCTCTCTGGTGTCTGTTTACACACACGGCCTGGGTGCCAGGGTTTGAAGGGTGTTTTCCCATGGCTCCAGCTGCTTGGCTTCTGCTTTCTCCATGGAAGTGCTCTGCCAGCCCGTGTGCCCAGGGCAGCGGGGCTCTGCCATGTTGCAGGTCCCCTGTGAGGGAGGGAAGGAGGGAGGGAGTGCTGTGGGGGCAGCTGTGGTACCTCCCCAGAGGACAGTGGTTTGGGCACAGGTTTTGACAGCCTGGCCAGAGAGGAAGAAGCCTGAAGCATTGAAATGTAAAACGTGGGGAAAAGAGCATGAGTCTGTGTGATGGCTTGAAGCCATCATTTCCCATAGCACTATGCACAGTGACAACTGAGTGCCAGTTGTATTGACAGGCTTTTATTCCCTGTGACTGTCCAGCAGCATCTGCCCTCGATTAGGGAACCGCTCTGGGTTCTGTGGTTCTGCAGGAGCCGAAAAAAGACACGTTTGCTTTCCTTTCCATTTCTAATTCACCTTCCCATTTGTTTACAGCTTCGGTGCTACCTCAAATTCAAATTAATTAATGGCTTCTCCAGTGGCTGGAGCAGAGTGCACCATGGTTCTCCCTTGGCTCTAGTGCCATCTTGCTTTTAAGGCTCTTGTGATCTCTCAATGTCTAAATCCCGGTCTCCCCATCAGTGAGAGCAAGATGGGAATTCCCTTGCAGGGATGTGGGGTTGCTTCACTTCATTTTTGGTGGCTGCTCTGTGCAGGAGAGCAATGCAGAGGTCATTAGCTGAACTTGCCTGAAAGGTTGAGGTGGGGAAGTTAGGAAGCATGCAGCCAGTCTCTGCTCCAGGGTTGCATCCTAGTGGGAATGGCTGGCTGTTCTGTTTTCTGTGTTACTAGTGCTGAATAAATGCTACATCAGTATAGAGTGAAGCTGCTGTAAACCACCCACCTTTTTATTTTGCCTAATGACACAAGATCCAGAAAGTTTCCTAGAACTGAGAAGTGTATGCAAAATAGCTGGATCAAGGAATAATACACAGAGTCTGTAAAGGCATCGTTTCAAATAGTAAGACAGCTTCCTGGTACAGCTGAACAGGAACAATAATTAAAATCAACTTAGTGATGTTAGTAACTCTTTGAATTCAGGAAGTAGCCTGAGGGCTAATCAAAACAGAGCCTCAAGTGTTTAAAATTCTGGAGCTGAAATGTGGGACCGTGCCATCCATGGGGATTTCCCATTTCTGTTTCAGAGGCCAGGGCTTCAGCTGTGCAATGATCATGAATTTCCAAACTGGATTATTGGTCTTCCTTGTCCAGGATGGCATGTGGGACACTGGACAAAGCAAACTGCTTGGGTGTGGACAGGAAAACCCCCGGGGAAGGATGGTCACCAACAGTCCAGCCTGTGCAGGAATCCCTCACGGCAGCCCGAGGCAGTGAGATGCAATAAGCTGTTTGCATAAAAAAGAGCAAAAGCTCTTGGTATTCAGCTCTAACGTAACTCTGGAGGATTTTGTTCTTACTCCTGAGGATATCTAATTGTTTTCCAATCCTTCTGGCATCCTTAACCTCACTGGATCTTGTAGCAAGGAATTCCACGTGCAACAGCTGGTTTGATTTTAAAACCACAAACCAACCCAGCAAACAGTATGTCCTGTCTTTCATTTTAGATACGTGTCCTTTGTGTAGTGAGAGGGAAGAGCTGAGGAGGGCACTTCATAGTCCTTTTTATTCCTTTTCTTTCCCTGTTCTACCTTGCTTTGTCTTGTTTGTTCTGCTCTGAAGCATGCAGAAGCAATCGGCTCAATCCCCTCTCTTCCCATGGAAGGCTCTCCAAGCTTCTAATGTTAATAGTATCCTCCCTGAGCATTTTGTTTGTTCATTTTTTTCTAATTTATGTTTAATACAAGGTAGGAAGGGTGGAAAGCTGCGTTCTGGTGATTCTTAAAAGTGGCTTCTCAATACTTAATCTAATCACCTTTGCCCTGTGATGTTTTACATACTCTCGAGTAGTTGATGGAGCTGGAAAGGACGTTTCATTGCTCTCAGTAGTGCTCAAGCTTTTTCCTCGAGGGCTGTAACTAGTTTAGGACCCAGGAAAGTCTTTGAGTGACTCAAATCAATCCTTCATCTGTATGCTACCTCCCACTGGTTAACGATGATTTTAATCTACCTTTGTGCTCATCATTTATTGATGATTCTTGGGTGTCTTTAATGTTTCTCGCTGCATTCTCTATCCCTGAGTGATGCTATATTATCTCTTCCTGCACATACTGCATTCAAAAAATGGTTAAGATAAAATTTTGGGGTTCTTTACTATCAATCCTTTCTTTTACTGAAATCATAGCCCGTTTAGTCCTCTGAGGGAAAATGGTGGGTCTTTGTTTTCTGCCTTAGTGCCTGTCTGGATGCCGACCTGTGCGACCTGTCCTAGGGACCCTGCTTTGGCAGAGGGTTGGACCCAATGATCTCTCATAAAGCTGAGTGGTGTGGTTGATACAATAGAAGGAAAGGAGACATCCAGAGGGATCTTGACAGGCTGGAAAGCTGGGCCTGGATGAACCTATTGAGGTTCAACACTGTGAAGTGTCAGGTGTTGCACTTGGGTTGGAAGAATCCCAGACATAGATACAGACTGGGAGAAGAGCTCCTGGAGAGCAGCCCTGCTGAGAAGGACTTGGGGATTGTGGTGGATGAGAGACTTAACATGAGCCAGCAGTGGCTCTTGCAGCTCGCAAGGCCAATGGGATCCTGGGCTCCATCAGCAGAGGGGTGGCAGCAGGGACAGGGAGGGGATTGTCCCTCTCTGCTCTGCCCTGGGAGGCCCCATCTGGAGTCCTGTGTCCAGAGCTGGGGCCCCCAGTACAAGAAAGATGTGGGACTGTTGGAGAGGGTTCAGAGGAGCCACGAAGATGATTAGAGGGCTGGAGCAGCTGCCCTACAAAGAGAGGCTGAGGGAGCTGGGCTTATTCAGCCTGGAGAAGAGAAGG
>VZTU01021806.1:0-29670 GCA_013400835.1 Zapornia atra | reverse complement strand
TCCAGACCTGGAGGTTGGTGGCCCTGCCTGTGGCAGGAGGGTTGGAGCTCTGTGATCCTTGGGGTCCCTTCCCACCCAGACCATTCTATGATCTCTTGAGGTCCCTTCCAACCCCTACAGTTCTGTGAATTCTGTGATTCTGTCTGTCTCAAGCATATTCCAGACCTGGTCTAAGGACTTGTCTTATGTTTGTGTCCTAAGAATGAAACTTCTTTGCCAGCCTGGCTCCTGAGTAACCGACTCTCACATTTCTCCTTTTTTCTGGATTCAAAAACCTTTCCCAGTGGTAAAACCAAGGGTACAAAAAGAAAACACTTGATGACAAGTGCTTGTGAAGGTTTGGAGGAGGTACCTTGGCACCGCTGAAAGATTTTCCTGTTGGCTTGCTATTGATAAATGACCAGAAGTGAAGGCCAGCGTGGCTCAGGCTGCTTTAAATGCAGATGGTTTAATATAGTCAGCAGCATATCAGCTTGAGGGATCTAGAGCAAAGTGTTTTAAACAGTGACAATCTCAATGTGCAAATACTTGTGTGAGTTATGCTTAATACAGGAAGCCTTAATTGATGAAGTGCTTAACAAATGGCTTCTTAACAAAGGGCTGGGGAATGAAAGAGGAAAATTGTAGCACAGATAATGTGCTGAAGTGCTGAATTTTGACATGCATGACTTGAAAGGAAAAAAATCAACCCACGGTCTGACCAATTTCCTCAGAGCTTGAATTGATTTAGGATTATACAGAGGCCAGGTATGAAGTTTCTAGCTGTGCTTATTTCTCAGGCGCATGCTGAAGGATGACTATGTAGGGTAGTTATGAGGGTTTAAGTATTTTCAGATGAGGTAAGTGATTTCATGTGAAATTCCCCTATCATGAGGCCAAGACTAAGCAAGGAAAATTGTAACTCAGGAGTATCTTTTTGAGGATGTCAAGAAAAAATGTCATTCCAGTTAAATGCCTTATAAATCTGTAAGTGTCCTCAAATGGGTGAGATTTTCAGTCTTACAAGAGCAGTGCAGCTTACAGGCCAGAGGCAGCAATCCAATCCTATCATTTCTTGAGTCTCACAGAATTTAGGCCAAAATTTCCTATGGTAATTGCCATGTCATGCTCATAAATATCGCCTCTCTGGATTGCTTAGAAGGGAACTGTATGGATCAGTTAGAAACAAACCTGTAATCTCAAATTTAACCTTGAAGGATAAAGCCAGCTGTCTGGTTTTAGTAAATCCTTTAAAGGGACCAGCTCTTCCCACCACCAGACATCAGCCGGTACCCCTGTAAAAGGCAATGATTTGCAAAGAGTTGCTCCTCTGGGCACAAGACAGCAGTTCCCTTCCCCAAACAGAATCACAGACTCACAGGGGTTGGAAGGGCCCTGGAGAGCTCATGGGGTCCAACCCCCTGCCAAAGCAGCTCCCCAGCTCATATTGCACAGGTTGGTGTCCAGATGGGGCTGGAATCTCTCCAGAGATGGAGACTCCACACCCCCTGGGCAGCCTGTCCCAGGGCTCCCTCACCCTCACTGGGGAAAAGTTCCACCCCATGTTGGTGCAGAACTTCCTGTGCTCCAATTTGTAGCCATTGCCCCTTGTCCTGTCTCCACAGTCGACTGAAAAGGGGCTGGCCAATTCCCCCTGCATCCCATGCCTAAGATCTTTATAAACATTAATAAGGTCCCCCCTAAGTCTTCTTTTCTCCAGGCTGAACAGTCCCAGCTCACTCAGCCTTTCCTCATAGGGAAACCCTGCTTCTTTGGTTCAACCAGTATCAAATAATGTCTTGGTGGGAGCAAGCCCATATTGTTCTACCTGCTGGGTGCTAGAACAGGCTCTGCTCTCCGTCTCGTTTTCACTGGGCTCTATATAAAGGCAGGAGCAAGTTAATTTGATATCCTGCCTTTCAGAGGAGTTAAAAAGCAATGTAATCCATGCAAATTATTTTGCCACCACTGCTTTCTTCAGGAAACTCCTCAAAACTGTAGTGACTGTTAGGCTGTCATGCTGCACTTCCAGCAGAGAGCTGAGAACCAGGAGTTCTCTGCACAGAGCAAAGAGCTTATGAGCCCACAAATATTCTTTTGAAGATGTTTCTCTTATCTTACAAGGACATGCATCATTTTGAAACACACTTTATTCAGAGACTGAAGTCTTTCGGTTCAGAGCTAATCAAATGGCAAGTCTTTTGCATTTTAATTCTTTCCCAGTCCATCTCTTTCACAGAGCACTGAATCTGGGTGTTTCTTTTCTCTGGGAGTAAGCAGGCTTTGGGAATGGGTTTTACCTCTCTCCTCCAGCTTGCTGTAGCTTGATTGTCATTCCTTGAGAAGACAAAGTATTATGATCCTCAGGTTTCAGCTTTCTTTAGGAAGGGGCTGACAAGCCCCTTGATATCGTTGGTTAAATACCCCTACATCAGTGAGAAAGGGCAGCAACGTGTGTGAGTTGGCAAGGGAGTGTAATTGCCAGAAAGACAAACCAGAGTCTCCCATGAGGGTGTGACAACTTCTTCTGAGGGATACATTTTTATTAATTTTGTCTGTTTAGCACATCTGAAGCTTTAGCAGTTAAATTAGAGTTGTTCTTCCTTCTCTTCCCTAACTTCTGTGGCCTATTGAACGTGAGTTACTTTTACTTTCAGTACTTTTGAGTCCCATCTTCCTGGCCAAAGAGGAAGAGAAGGGGCACCATGTGCCTCTGCTGCTTTGCCCGTTCCCTTCAGCTTGCCAGCTCCTCACTTTAAGGTTCACTTTTATTTCCAGTCCTGTAACGTGCTGTGTGTTGTCAGTACTTAATGACCAGCAATTAATCTCACTGCCCAGACACCTCTCCGCTATCCCAGCAAAGCCCCTGCCCCTTTGTTTGGAGGCTGGAAGTTGCTGATCTGACACTGTCTGTTGAATATGTCTTCTCTTGTAGGAGCACTGTTGTTTGGTTCTTGGGGTTTTTTTGCAGGCATCCTAATCATCATCTTCTGCTCTCAGTGATGGCTGGAGGCAGTGCAACTCCTGAACCTCTGCTTAAAAGAAATAATAATATCCTTGCAATGATGAGTTGTCTGCTGAGCTGTCTTTTTTGCAGGTTTTAAATCCCGTGAAAAGCCTCCCTGGGGTAGATGGGATCCTTTGGGTTCCCAGAGGATGCAGGACAGATGGGAGTGACTATCAAGGGAGAGAACTGGGGAGCAGTGGTGAAGGAAATCAGGCTTGAGGGAATTGCGTAGGTGAAGCCTCGGCTTGCTTTC
The DNA here is from genome assembly GCA_013400835.1 of Zapornia atra. Classification (NCBI taxonomy): domain Eukaryota; kingdom Metazoa; phylum Chordata; class Aves; order Gruiformes; family Rallidae; genus Zapornia; species Zapornia atra. The sequence continues at coordinate 26,431 of VZTU01021806.1, read as the reverse complement.
TTTTAAGGGAACAGTGAAGCTGAGCCCTGGTGAGGTACTTCTGTGGCCAGAGATATGTTTGGGCCCAAACATAGAGAGAAAGAACAAGGGGTGATGGCCTCAAGTTGGAGCACAGGAAGTTCTGCATCAATCTGCGGAAGAACTTCTTCCCGGTGAGGGTGAGGGAGCCCTGGGACAGGCAGCCCAGGGATGTGGAGTCTCCTTCTCTGGAGAGATTCCAGCCCTGTCTGGACACCGACCTGTGCGACCTGTCCTAGGGACCCTGCTTTGCCAGGGGGTTGGACTCGATGAGATCTGGAGGTCCCTTCCAACCCCTACAGTCCCGTGAGTCTGAACTCAGAGCCCTGAACTTGAGGCAAAGGCTCAGCTGACTTTCAGAGATGAGCTTCCAGCTAAGCAGACAGGGGCTTTTTATTTCCTGGAGTGTTTTGATTCTTTTTATTTTATTGTTATTATTTTAAAGAAGACATGTGTGAAGCCACCAACCCGCAGAGCATCATGCAGTGAGTGTGCTGGGTCTGGCTGAGATCTGCACTCTGCAGCCACAGCTTGTGCATTGCACTTGCCTGGGTGTAGCCCCTGAAGGTCCCCTGCCTGTGTCTGACCTTTGCTAGCTCAGTGCAATTTCATACCTTTCTCCAGCTGGCCTGGGGAAGATGTCTCCATACCTAAGCCATCCTTTTTATATGTTTTAGGCCACTCAGTTATTAACTGTTGTTTAACTACTGCTGTATTTTTGCCCCAAAACACCAGTGCAGCCTGTCCCAAGATGAGACTTTGGAAGAATGTTTTGGTTACTGAGGTGCCTGTTTGAGAGACCTCTCCTGAACTACCAAAAACACACATTTCAGTTTTGTGATCTGTTTTACAGAGTCTTGGGGAACACCTGAATTGCCTTGTGGGTTTTTGGAAGGATTTCAAGCATTTTGAAGTTGTTAGCTCACTTAATGCTTCTTAACCCTCTCTGAGCACCATTGCTTTCCTTACCCTCTTCCACCTCTCTGGTGCACTAGCTTGCATTTTCCTATTTTGTTTTCCTCTGGTTTTCAAGTCTTCCTCAGTCCTGAATATTATTTTTCAGCCATTTCACTTTGTTGTCTTATTAATGTATCATTCACTCTTTCTCCCAGATGATTAATAAAGAAATTATATAAGGCTTGTGTGGTAGGGCTGATCCCTCTAGTATTCTCCTAGATGGCTTGCAGCTCCACGCTTTGATGTTTGGCCTGGGGGTTGCTTTTTGGTTGTTTATGGGTTTGATGGGGTTTTGTTTGTTTGTTTTTTGGGTTTATTTTAGTTAGCCTTCTATCTAGACTAGTTTAAATGGACTTTAAAGCAAATTTAGTGGGAACATGATGTCAGATGGTTTAGTAAGATCCCAAACATCCCATCCCATCTATACCAGATACGTGAAAGGATTTATCTTTTATAATTATACAGGAAAGTGCGCAGTTTACCAGCTGCCAGCTCACTATTTTGTTTGCCTCAGATTGTCCTCTAGAAGAAAATCCTTACATAATTTTGCAACAAGAAGTTAAAATGTGTGGTTCAGGCTGCATAAACTGTATAGTTTCAAGTGTCAGCGCAGCATGGTGTGTACTGCAAATTGACTTGGGTGATGACATTTGCATTGTGAAACCTCAGGAACTTTGGTTCTCTTTCATGTAAATAAAAATTAATTCATTTGGGAGGGTTGGGTTTTTTTCCCCCAGTGTTTTCTGAATTCTTTCACTGTAGGAAAGTATGAACTTGTAATTTGGAGATGAGTTATACAGCAATGGAAGAACAGTGGTGGTGGTCTTGCATGTATTGCCAAATCCAAACAGTGACAGCCAGGACTCCCCCAAGGCTTCTTTGCTCTGGATTTTGTTTGGACAAAGATTTGATTGAATGGATACTTGGTGACATTCTGTCCCCTGGGCTGGAGTCCTGGTCTTGATGGATGGAGAGAGAGCAGCAGCACTGGGTGTACAGTATTATTCACTCTTCAAACAGTGCCTCCAACGTGGCTAGGCATGAGACACCGTCCTCTGGCTTGTGGAGCACTGTGGTCTTGCTTGGGTCTGAAGGAAGGTTCTTGCTCTCCAGATAGCTGGGCCAAGAAACTGGAATGGGTGGTTCATAGGGAAGAGGGCAAACATGGAGGAAATACATTTCTACTGTGTTCCAGTGGTTTGTGTGACCTCCCCCTGTGCCAGAGGGTAGGAAACGTGGCTCTCTGAGCTATCCCTTCCACCATGGACTTGGTGTAACTGGGTGATACGATGGGGTAAGCTGGGGAACTGCACCCAGCTCAGCTGGTTTGAGAGAGGGGATAAGGTAAATCTGAGATTGAACCTTACTGTTTTTGCTTTCACAGAGGAGGTCATGCTGGCAGAGGAAGACAAGAATGCAGAAGAGAAATCTCCTCTGGACGGTAGGTCGTTTTGCTGTGTGGTTTTTCCTCCTGTGATACGTTCACCCGCTGTACCTGACATGGCTTTCTGTTGTACCCAGGAGGGTGTGAGGAACACGCTCTTGCATGCACTTGGCATAAATCGGGCTAAAGAGTCCCTTTTCCCGTACCGGGTCTTTTTGAGGTTGCAGGTGGACGATGAGCAGTTATGTGACACACCACACTGGGATGGGGATCTGCCCTTGGGGTCGGTCGGTCCCTATGCTGCCTGTGGGACTGCAGTGTGACAGGGACACCCGCCAAGCCTCTGCCGAGCACGGCTAGCCGTGTCCTCGCGCAGGTTGTGGTGGGGGTAGGCTTGCAGAGTGGATGCCAGAAGAGAAATGCATTGGCTGAGGGAAGGCAGGGCTCTGAATCAAGGTTTCCAAACGGATTTGACAAAGAGACTAAGACCCCTGTTACTTGTAAGCAGTAAGACATAACAGGGTGTGGTGATCCTATCTTCCGACGTGTGTCCCTAGCGTTGCAGGACGACTGGAGGTACTGAGCTTCGGACGCTGGTGCGGCGAGGCTACGGGGACTGCTCTCCCTGTGCCTCCTGACCCATGAGCTCTTAGGATGCGATAGCCAGTCAAAGTTCAGTTAAAGATTCTTCCCTCTCCCTTTTCTGACCATCTTTCGTCCTCCCATGTCTCCTCCTTTCCCCTCCCCTCCCTTTCCTTCCTCTTTTTTTTTCTCCTCCCATTCACTGTCAGGGAGGGCCGCCTCGGAAGGGCCGATTCAACAAGGCACGGCACCGGCAGAGACTAGCAGCGGCAGCAGCTACAACAGTGAGTGGATTGCAAATCACCAGGGGCTTAGGCGGCACAGCGGGGCAGTGCTTCTCCCCCGCAGCCCCACGCGCCCAGGTCACCAGCGATGCTTCCCGGGTGGTTTTGCACCTTGCTCTGAGCCCCCATGGCTCCTTGGGGCGTCAGATGTCCAGCAGCTAGCTCACCTTGGCCAACCTGGTGACCTGTGCTTGGGGAGGACTCGGGGATGGAAGAGCTGGGGCTGCAGAAGGTCAGGGCTGAGGTGTGCTTGGCATATCTTCGTGGGTATGTGTCCGTGGGTGTGTGTGTGCTGGGGAAGTTTGTCCGGCACGTGTGTGCAGCCAGGGCTGTTAGTCTTAAGCTGAAATGAGTGTCTGGGAGAGTAGTCCAAAAAGCTGAGTGGTGTAAGCAAACTAGAGGTGGGTACAGGCCATGGAGTAAAGGCCAGGGATACCAAGGCTCCCTCTCTACTAGTAAGTAAGCTGAAGGAGCCCGTCAATATTCCCAGCCTTGAAGTCAACTGGTGTGGAACAGCCCACATCCATGCTGGTAAACTGCCTTAAGTCTCCAAAACGGGGACGTTGCATCCAAGGTGCCTGGTGAGATGCACAACCTAATTGCTAAACATGTGCAGAAGTTTTTGGGGAGCGGAGATGAAGAACGTCCTAAATTCATGCAGGGGAGTGTTGTAAAACTACTCCCAGGGCTGATTATGTTCCAGTGCTGGGTTGGCCCTGGATATGCTGGAGTGTACTGGAACAGATGCAGCCTGATACCCCAAAAGCTGGTATTGTTGGGACAGAGGAGTCAGCCTACTGCTGGGTGGGGAAGAAAGGAGCAAAGGTGGTTATTTGCAAAAAAACCTCAAAACAATGGGATCCAGACCACAGATTCAGAGCATCCTCTCCTCTTTGAGCTTCTCCAAACCTGGGTGATGACTTGGGTGTTTCCGTGAAGTGACCAAAGCACTAAGACTTGCCTGAACTGCGGAGGACGAAGCGCATCCGTTTCTCTGTCAAGGCAGGGAAATTTGTGTAGGGCAAGGGGATCCTCTTGTACAAACCTTCCCCCCCTGGGTAGTCGCTGCAGAGTGAGTGGGTTTGCTGTGTGTGCCTACTGACCAGTATGTATCACCACACCGTGGGGTGTCTTACTGCTGATAGCAAACGGTGCTTAGTTACTGTATGTCTTGACGCTGTGGCAAAACTGTATCAACGTCTTTTTTTCTGCTGGTTCTCAAGGTTTGCAGGTAGGTGGTGGTGGGCCCAGCGCCCACGGTGGGTCTGTGTTGCTGCTCGTGCACTGGGTGAACAGTGCAGCCCTCTCTGAGCCTTAGGCCGCGGTTCTCTTTCCCTGTGGAGTAAAACGGTGCAGCAGCATTTACCCTCCCTGCAAAAGGCACTGTGGGACACAGGGTGTTTTTGGAGAGCTACGAATCCCCCCTGAGGGAAGGGAATGTACAGGGATTGTACTCTATTTTAAGGGTACCGTCACCGCTCTGCAGTGGTTGTGTTCAACACAGCGCTCTTGCTGCTCCAGGCATTGCTCTGTGGTAAACAGTATCCGAGCACCATAAATGCTGACTCCTTAATGGTGCAGGCTGTAAATGGCGTTAATGTTTTTAATGGATAGAAGCGCTCATCTCATAACCCACTGGGGCTCGGAAAGATTCAGTGACCCTGCCCAGCCTTTCTGCTGTGCGAAAAGGTCCAGCAGCCGCCGCGACTCCCCCACCCTCCCGCGTCTGCTGGGGTGAAGGGTAAGTGTGCGGCCCTGTGCCTGGCGAGCCTTCAGGATCTAGAAGGTTAAATAAATAAACGACCCTGGCATGGAAGCACGCGGAGGCCCCGCGAGGTTGTAGGTTGTCTGATTTTCTCCGGCTTACCCTTGTTGGGAGAGCTTTAAGCTGGCCTTGGGAAGTAAACGCTGGCCCTGGAGAGCGAAGGGAGGGGGAGAGAGACTCTGCTCTGAATGCTTACGGGGCGTTTTCTCTTTAATTTGCACACAGTGTTGAAAAGAGCCGCAGTAAAGAAGAGCAAAAACGACCTGATTCATGCAGAAGAAGGTGAGGACCATTTCACAGACATTTGCTCCGTTGGTGAGTACTGGCTTCGCATTCCCCAAGGTTTCGATCTCCATCTAAACTTGTTCATGTCCTGTTTCCTCTGAGCGGCTCCTTTGCTCCAGAAGCTGCAGTTCCAAGGAAACCATCACTGCTCCCACAGCAGCACCTGACTTACCAAAGCAAACGGCTTCGTGGCTTCGCCCGCTCCCCCCACGCTGCCCTGCTCAGCGGTTGCATGTTGCACCCTTTAAAAAAGCCTTGCCAAAACGCTTGGAGAATCTGTGCTGTGTTGGCCACGCTGTGATTCCGCTTGGAACATGCTCATTTATGCTAATGAAGCCCAAATACATCAAAGGATACTGCTGAGCCTCATCTGCTGCAGGGAGGAGGGAAAGTGGACACAGCCACATCTGCCACCAGCAGTTGATTTCGCAGCCTTTGCTGTGGGAGATGGTGGGCAGTGGCCCCAATTCTCTCATTCTTGCCTTAGAAAAAGGTTTTAATGCAATCCTCCATGTCTTAAAAGCCAGGTATGGAGATAAACCCCTGTGTGTGTGCAGTGCCCCAGCTGCCTCCGATGTGGAGCGCGGCATTGTTCACAGCGTAGCGCTGCTGGTGCAGATTTGGTACCTTCAGTGCTGCAGAGTGAGACACTACTGGGCTGCAGAGACGCTGCTTGTTCTGCAGTTCACAGAGCCAGATCCCTCTGAGATGCTGAGCAGTGGGGAGGCAGGAGGCAGTTCTGGGGCCTGCGAGGGGAAGCAGGCTCTGAGCACACAGCCCCAGTCTAAGGGGAGCCCTTTGGACATCAGCAGAAAGACCTTTTGATTGTGGGCTTTTACTTGCTGTCTGGGGACACATCTTCCTTTGGAGTTAGCTGGTTTGCTCATTCCTGTCCCTGTTGTTTGAGTCTGTAGTCTGTTTTGCTGCTGAAGCAGCAGATGTTCTCATTATCTTCCAAAGAAATGTCTTGGCACCCCAGTTACCACAAAGCAGCAAATCCTGGATGCAGAAGAGTAGCAACACAAACAGTACATTGGAGAGCACACGGCCATGGATGCTTGCGAGCGCCTCAAATCTCTTTGGAAATTTGGCATTAACATTTTAAGAGATTACAGCTGCTGGTGGGTTGGGTTGTGGGGGTTTTTTATTAGTTTTGATTTCCCCTTTAAATGCAGACCTGGTTGCAGGAAGCAAATGTTGCTTAGCACGTTCCTGACACCATTGCCCGCTGCTGAGCTGCCACCGTCCCCCAGGCTGAGCAGGCTGCAGGTTTTGTGGCCAAACTGCTGATGCTCCTCTGAGAGGTTTGCTGCTGAAAGAAGGCAGAACTGCAGGAACCACGTGAATTTTTGTTTTGTTTCATTGGGGGCAGCTCATATGCCTGTGTGGATAATGAGAAACGGTCATTTTGGAAACATTTGTTCATGGTTGCAATAATTATGAGATCTTTGCATTCACATCCAAGTCCCTCCAGGCTCTGGGCACCCATGCCACGCAAACAGATCTTGGAATTCAGCGTTTCAGGTGGCAACGGATGACGGAGCATCTGGACTCATGGATAATCTGATGCAGAGCTGGGAACTGTCTCAGGAGCATATGGCAGGGAAAATAACAGCAGTGCTCTCCACCTTCTGCAAGTGGTTCACCTACTTAGGAAAAGTGGGTTTGATTTTGATTTGTGAAACAAGGCAGAAAACAAGAACTGGATAAAGCCAGATACTTCTGTGGGCTCCTGAAACGGCTGAAACTCTGCATAACATAAACAATCGTATCATATGGGCAATTATGCATAAAGAATATGTTTTTGAGAGAAGGGTTTTTTTGGATGGTTTCCTGTAATGTCTTGCTGATGGGAGCATAAGGACTGTGGAAGAACTAACAACATAATTATGGAGAGCAACAGGAAGGTGCAGACCGGAGTGGTGGAGACTTTGACAGGTCTCTTGCTGGCTGTTGACTGAATTCAAACACTTGCACTTTAATTCAAACACAAGTACTTCAATGAACCTTATAATTGCATTATAAAGCCCTGTAGTGGTAAACACTTCCCAGTGTGTTCTCTGGAGCTGTTCTTAACATTTATTCTGTTCTTTCCTCCCAAGTCTCAGTCTTTCTTCCTGCACTAATAAGCGTGCAGCAGTAGATGCTGGCTCCTTCTGGCATCCCACTCTCTGTGCTGTACCAGACACAGGACACTGTCTTGATTGTCAGATAGAGAAGGCTGGAGAAGTGGATGTTTTCTACAGTTAGATCAGTTTAAATACTGCTGCTTTTCTTTTCTGGAAGATCAGTAGAGAGGGGATTAAAGAGCAGCAGACTGTTCTCATGCAAATTGAGAATATGGACTGGCTTTAATATCTGAGAGGTCTTAACCTGCTGAACAGTATCATGGTGCACTGCAGCCTGTATCTTAATCTGTGCTTCATTTTATTGTCTTAAAGCAATAGATGAGCAGTATAATTATTATTATTTTTTAAACTGACAGTGGGGGGATCATGAAGCTAACAGAACAGCAGCACACTGAGCTTTTCTGCAAGGAGTTTGCTCAAAGCCTGGCCAGAGCCAGCTCTGCGTGTTGGTGGATGGCCAGAAGCACGAAACGAAGCAGAGAGCTTTCTGTGTACTGGGGAGATGGCACAGCGTGCTCTTGTGTACTGTGAGGCTTGGAGAACCCATTGCCATCACATCTGGATGCTTCAGCCATTCTATGGGTGCTGCGTTCAGTGTTATTGCAGGATGAAACGGGGTGAGATTCCCACCTCTTCCCAGTGTTGAAATGCAAGCCAGCACACTCAGAAATCTGGCTGCTGCAGCCAGAACACTTTGTTCGTGTAACTCTGTCGACAATCTCCAATGACAGCCCATGCAAGTCTTCTGCTGTCCTGGTGATGGGTCCAAGACAGGACAGTGTGTGTCCTGGTCAGTCCTACCTGCTGGGAGGCTCTATCCTGCCATGGGGAAGGACAAGAGCGTGGTTTTTTGCCGCAAGCCACCTTGAGACAAGATTCGGTAGTGATTTCTGAGGGGTGTCAGCACAGTGTGAAGCAGGTAGTGGCCAGCCTGTGGCAATCACAATTTGCCCTGCTTGCAACAGTGTCTGTGGCCATGGCAGAGGACCTCTGTGTGTGTGTGTTTGTGTGTGTGTTTATTGCGAATGTGTGTGGACTTCTCCTGCCTCAGCACTGGCTGGAGACTGCCTTTTCATCCTTAGTTTGAACAGTGCCTGCTACCACAGGGGGAGAGCTTACATCAGAGATCACCTCTTCCGGCAGCTTCCTGGTGTTAAAGCATTTGACTCTTTTCCAGGGTTTCAGACCTGAGTTGAAATGTAGCTGAGATCAGCAGAATAGACACAAAAGAGTGGCTGTGCTCCAGATAAGTTGCATAGAGGCAGATTGAGCCCTCTGCTGTAGAAATACATGAGATCAGAGAAATAAGGAGATTTCACCCAAATTCAGTAGTAAGGGCTGGGTCTTTGCCCACTTGGCAAAGCAGGGAAAATAGGGACCAGCTTTCCTGATGCCAGCTACACAGCTCCAGGAGGATGAGCCCCACACAATGGGCAGAAATACTGGGCAGCTGGGAACCCAAAAGTTATGAGCTAAACTGAGACAATGAAGATTGCTTCAAAGGGTTAGGAGCAAAGTTTCTCTAGGTGGTGGAGCTGGGCTTTCATTCATGAAGTTTTAAAATTTCAGCCTTCATCCATCACGATACCATTACAAGCAAGGTGCCCTTGCTCAGCCCATAGTCAATGTGCCCAGCTTTGTGCTCAGCCTTGTTTCTGGTGCTTGGGAGAGGGTCTGTGTGCTCAGCAACATCCTCCGAGCCTTCCACCTGCTGGGATGTGGTGTGGTGACTCTTTTTTCTATCCCAGGGTCTCCTTTTGCCCGTGCCAGTTTGAAGAGTGGGAAGAATGAGAGCTCGTCCTACTTCAGGAGGAAAGAGAAAATGTTCCGGTTCTTCATTCGGCGCATGGTGAAAGCTCAGAGCTTCTACTGGATCGTCCTCTGCGTGGTTGCCCTCAACACGCTCTGCGTCGCGATGGTGCACTACGACCAGCCGGAGAAGCTCACCACTGCGCTGTGTGAGTACCGAGGACCCCACCTTTCCTATAACAAGGTCTTTGCTTGCTCTGAGCACTGCTGTCACATCCCCGTGAGGGCTGGTTTTTGACTCCCTATGCCCCCCTCAGAGGAGGCAGAATTGCATTAATGAGTAGCTGTAGTAACTTAAAAGTAATTGAGTTGTACAATTCAGTAAAAATCCACCGGGACGTGATACTGGTTTGAGATGGGAATGTGATCCTAAACGTTGTCTGAATCTCCAGATTCAACCACATTTAAATCTAGAACAGCAGGAGGATTTGTTCTGTAGCAGGCTACGTGAAAGGATGGGGAATGGCTCCAATGGTACTTGAGTTAGGCAGATTTCTGTCTAATTAGAGTCTGCCTAGAGAACTGCAGAATTCACCCACTTTGCAGCTGATCTGCACCCGTGGGTGATTTCTGCTGTGGACGTAGTCAAAGCTCTGCCAGCTGAGATGTCCCTGGGATAGCAGCATGTGCAATGACTGGTGCTACTTGGGAGATGATAATGTCCATCTGTGCTCCCAGAAGCCTACTGTGACTCACTGTGGTTGTGGTAATTATTGTCACGTTCTTTAAAAGGTTGTGACTTTACTGAAGGTCTTTTTTTGATAACACCTTACAAATGGTGTGTGGTTAGTGGAGTAGATGTCACAGTGCTCTTCTGTGAAAGCATGTGCAGTACTGATGGAAATAATACTGTACTGATGATAATATATTTGTGCCAAACTTTATTTTAGCTGGGTTCTTGTGGTCACCTCTCAGTTAAGGCCTCAGGTAGTCCAGAAGTTTGTTTGTTTTAAAAATCACATGTTGTTTTTGTTCTATGAAGAATAATGGATGGGGATAGCTTTCTGAGCCGCTGCACCATCCCAGTGCTACACTGAGGTTGGAGTCTTGTTCACAGAGTCTGTTCTAAAACAATATGGAAATTGAGGGACAGAGCCTTTTAGTTTATTTTAATGAAGATTGTAAACTATGACTCCTGGAAACGTGTAGACATTTGTAAGGTGAGAACATGGTGACATTGGAAATGTGGCACTGCAAGTTTTTCTTTCTGAAGGGGAAGGGGTGGAAAGGTTGCTTCTGGAAGACAGAACCATTACTTCAGCCACTTCTGAGTCTATAAAAAAACCCAGGGACAACCCTTTTGTTCAGTACTTGATATTCAGATGTGGCAATTTCAGAATTTGTTAAATAAAACTTCTGAAGCAAGAGAACAGAAGAGTTTAAAAAAAAAAAACCAAACCAAACCCCCTCCAAAATATTTCAAACAGTCTGACTCAATAATTTGGTCTTAGATCATTAAAGATACTTACCTACTTAATTTTCCTTGATTTCTGTATAAATTAGATACTGAAATAGTTCTAGCTGCAGATCCTCGGGTCTCACCTTATTATAAGGAAGCAAACTTTTGAAGTTTTTTTTTACAAACCTAAAAGGTCAAGAACACTGGCTGCTCTGACTTCAAAAAACTCCCTATTAATGTTTCCTGAAATATTTAATGCCACCAGGTAATGGGAGCTGTAATGAGAAATCCATAAGAAGGACAGGAACTTCTTTCAACTCTGGGTTTTTGGTTTGGGCTTGATTTTTCCTCCCCCCCCCAAGATTTAGCCTGAAAAGAGAGACAGACTGCACAGAGAAGTCAGTCTTGCTTATTCATTTCCTGAGTTTAACAGAGGAAATAATAAGCTAGATTGGCGGAGTAATTAGAATTTTGAGGCTTAGGATTTCCTCTAGACTTAGCACTAAATGTCTAGAAAAAACATTGTGAATCTTTCAACTCCATTAAAAAAATGACTTCAGATTCCCAAACTCAGTTCCAGGAACACCTTGTGTGGTAACTTTTAAGAAACCTGTGAGCCAGAAACTTCTACTTCATGTTCATATGAGAGCTGGAAGGAAGATTTCTGTTGCTTAGAATTGAGGTTACACCTCCAGGTGGGATACATGGAGGGCAGAGGCCTCAAGGTAGAGTCCTACCTACCTCAGCTGGAGATAAAAAAACAGGGAATAGGATTGTGAATTAATGTCAGAAAAACTTGGGTAGGGTATTTTAATTTCTTGGTGCTATGGTACCACCTAGCTAAGAACAAAGGATCCCACTGAGTTATTTTTAAAGAGAAACTCAGAGAAACACTGAAGAATGATGTGTTCTTGGGAGTTAAACCCTCTGCGTCTCCCAGCCATAGGTGTTTCCCCATGTCTCATCTGCTCTCTGTATGTCTTTGCTTAGAATTGAGGTTACACCTCCAGGTGGGATACATGGAGGGCAGAGGCCTCAAGGTAGAGTCCTACCTACCTCAGCTGGAGATAAAAAAACAGGGAATAGGATTGTGAATTAATGTCAGAAAAACTTGGATCCCACTGAGTTATTTTTAAAGGGAAACTCAGAAAACACCAAAGAATGTGTTGTTGCTCTGCCATTTACTCGAAGACTTGTGTCCTTGATCAGTAAGGAAACAGCTGGGCAGGTGTTTAACAGATCAGTCTCTTTGATTCACTAAAATAAACATCACTGGCTACAGACAAACACTGCTGGAAAGAACCACTGGGATTGGAGGATTACAGACAAAACCAGAATATCTGAGGTACTGGAGGTTTTGTGGATGCTCTCACATAGGTAGGAGCATCGGGTCTTTGAATGGAGTGGTACAAGATTAACTACTGTGACTTAGAGAATAAAAGCCAAATGTGCAGCATGAATGGTCATCATGGAAATGCTAGGAAGTTCTAAATTATTTTTTTTTATTCCACCCCACAAGGATAGTTTTCTCCAAAACCAGAAACAGGTGTCATGGGTTCCTTCTGGGGAGGATTGTATCTGGTCTGTCTTATGCTGTAGTGTAATAGAAACTCTGGGAAGAAACCTATTTTAATGCAATTTTAGAACAAAGAACTTCTGAGAACTGTCCACTGAAAAGGCTTACTAGTCCAACCTCCTAAATTCCAAGAGTCCCCTAAGCTCCAAACCCTCCCAGCTTTCCAAGATGATGAGTTGTGGCATTGTATTCATGCTGTTGATGAACTGAAGGTTTCTTCCTACTTCCTGGGGGGTGGCAGAGTTTTCAGGGCAGAATCTTTCTTGCTAGTGTGAAGTTTTGTATTGAACACAGGGAATGTTTTACATCTTGATGTAGGTGGGACTTGGTGTGGACTGTTTATTGCAAGCATGGTAAGACTGGAATTGGCCACTGTCTTGCTCCTGTGTGCACTGATCTGCAGCCAGCCTGATTAACCCTCTAGTAAACAAATCTGTGAACCAGCCTTGAAAAGTGCTCCTTGAAAGCCCTGTTCTGCCAAGATCAGTGCGCAAATCCATTAGATACAGGAGGAAGATACCACCAAACCAAAGGATTTTAAACAGCTCCTGGAAAGACTTGGCAACATTCTTTAACTGTAAGAGTGAGAGAGTTTAAAAATGGCTTTAAAGTTAATCCATTGCTACAGAGGAGCAGGACTTGGCTAGTCTGATGTGTAGAGCAAGAGAGAAGTAGCCAGTTTTAATTACGTTGTTTCATGGAAGATGCTTAGAAATGAACTCAGGAGGAGTTTTGTGAACTGGAGCAGCGGGAGAAGAGTGTGGTAAAGTCTGGGAGGATCCACTAAACCCTGAAACTCTACCCAGGCACCTCTAATTCAATTATACCTGTCCCTCCAGGGAAAAGTTTAATTACATTACAAATTAATTTTACTTAAAGAATGGTTGGTAAAAGCCTAGGGGTCTGCATTGATTTATTTTTCCCTTGGTCTTTTCTTTTAACTTTTATGTTCTTGAATTGTTCTGATTAGCTTTCTCTGCTTGGTATTCCATATTGCTGCAACTGCTTTGGAAAAGGAACTGTAGGAGCTTTAGAAAGTGGCTTGGGATTTCTTTAGTCTTACTGAAAGAGTCGGTGAAAAATCATTTGAATTCTTGGCGTATGATGAATAACAGGCATACTTTATGCCCCTGTAATTGTCCCCAAATTGGATCAGAGATTTTCCTTCTCTGTGTGGAAAGGCCTCCAGTACCTAATTGCAAAAGTAGTTTTCTCATACTGCACATGGACACATGGCATATTGTGCTCCCTGAAGCATGGGCCTTCAGTTAGAAAAGTTGCAGGTCCCTAGAGATAGATATATTTCATGCTGTCACTCATGATAGTCACCTGTTTGCATTAATTTCCACTATTGCCAGTATTCTGAGGAAGAAGAGGCTTCTGTCAGAAGACAACCCTGTAGTCTACCCTAGAACAGCATCACAAAGATCTAGTAGCAGCAAAGATCCATCTGCAATGAACCATAGCTGGGCACACGGTGGAGGTGCAGCACGGTCAGGACTGTGCCTCTTCAGTTCTGTGGCTTGAGCAGAAGATGCAAACCTGATGTGGCAAAAGCTGAACGTGTTTTGTGTGCCCTGTGCTGTGCAGGAGGCTGGCAGAGCTGGTGCTGCTGGTCATCTCCTCTTCCTAAAGCTGTAGAAGAAGGCTGGAGCCACAGATCTACAGCTTGGCCTTTACGGACCTGGGTGGGAAGGTTTAGGGATAGGATCAGTATGGTTTCACTCGGAGCCCTCTGCTCAGGCTGCCCTTCCCCTCTGGCTGCCCTTCCTGAAGCAGCTCTCTCTGTGTTTCTCCAGCTAACACTACAGTGTTCCTTAACTTGCTCCTAAATGTATATCTGTGTAAAAACAAGATCCAGAATGTTTCCTTTCTGATAGACACAACACTGGACAGCAGTATTTCAGCCATTATGGCCTGAGAACATCTTGCCAGTGTGCTGTGCAATGCTGAGCCATGGCTTTGGTGCAGTTAGGCCTTGCTCAATGATACAGTGTTTGCCTATGAAGTAGGCAGCCAGCTCCCTTCAGATACAACTATGCAGGATTTGCAATTACAAGGAAAAGGCTTTCTGAGCTGAGCATATTTGTTTATGTCTGCTGAACGTTTCGCGTCTGCTGTACCTTGTTCTCCTCCTGGTTGGTTTAATGTGTGAGGAGGATGAGGAGAAAAAACCAAAGCATCAGGCTCGACACCTGTTCCTAATGATGTTTGACTCTGAGATGGGGTAGAAATGGAATTAATCCATGGGTGATTGACAAAAAAGAGCTGCTAACTATCTAATTCAAACGTATGGGGCAAAAAGATGCTAGCACAGCCTTTGCCAATAGCACAAATTTGAAATTAAATAAGAGTATTTGTATCAAACTTCTTTTCCTTAAATCACATTACAAAATGCTTCTGCTTAAGGCAGATTAAATTACATGTGGGATCTGAATACCAGGAGATCCAAACAACGAAATTGCATTTTCAATTATATGGGCAGGGCCATGTCAGAAGAAATCATGTCTCTGGTCTGGAGAAGCTGATTCATTCTGAGTCGATTCCTTCTGACCATGGAGTTCACCATGTCCATATTTTCCATGCCCCCATCCCTTGTCCTCACAGCACCATGATTTGTGTAGCATCTGGTACCTGCTAAAACATAGTTACTGCTGCCTCTTTGAGCACTGATCTAGGTGGGAGTCACCAGCTCTGGAAGGACAAGCTGGGTGGTTCTTTCACAAACAGCAGGAGGAAGTTGTTTCTTGGATGCTCTGAGTTTCTAATGTTTCCTGATAGCTTTTTTTAAAAAAATAAGTGGGAGTACCTGAAATGTCACTCTGACAGGTGAGTCTGGTGGGTGGGTGAGAGGATAAGGATCTCCCTGCCAGAGTGGGATAGGAAGCAGGTGGAGGTTGTGCAATGCTTTCTGTAGGTCAGACCTACAACCTGTCCCTACAATATTAAGTTCTGTCTGCTGACTGAGCAGGGTCACCAGTTTCAAAGCACTGGCTTAGCGTCAGTCCTTGTGATGGGGAGACTTTACTCTGAAGTCAATCCAATAAGCACCATTGGACTTGCTGAGCTCTGCTGAGACTGAAGCCAAAGATGGGAGTGATAACTTCCCAGCAAGGGAGGGATGCTTGTCAGCACAAAGGCTGGTGCAAGCTTTCCCTCTGGGCTAATGACTGAAATAGGTGATGGCAGCACCACAAATTCTTCCATGCCCAGAGAAGATGCATCTTTTTTATAGGGGGACTTTTGCCTTCTGTTTCTTAACATTTCTAAAGTAAGTAGGGTGCAGAGTGGAAGTTTCCATCAGAAGAGGGGGGGCAGCAGGGGCAGGGAAGGGATTGTCCCTTTCTGCTCTGCCCTCCTGAGGCCCCAGCTGGAGTCCTGTGTCCAGATCTGGGGCCCCCAATACAAAAAAGATGTGGGGCTGTTGGAGAGGGTTCAGAGGAGCCACGGAGATGCTCAGAGGGCTGGAGCAGCTCCCCTATGGAGAGAGGCTGAGGGAGCTGGGCTGGGTCAGCCTGGAGAAGAGAAGGCTGTGGGGGGACCTCATTGTAGCCGTCCAGTCCCTGAAGGGAGCAAAGAAACAGGAGATCCTGCTTGCTAAAGAGCAGAGTCTGGCAGGACAAGGGGGATGGAGTAAAGCTGAGGGAGGGAAGGGTTAGATGAGATCTTTGGGGGAAGTTCTTTACAGAGAAAGTGGTGAGGGGCTGGAACAGGCTGCCCAGAGAGGGGGTGGGTGCCCCGTCCCTGGGGGTGTTCAAGGCCAGGTTGGATGGGGCCCTGGGCAACCTTGTGTAGATCCAGGCCTGAGGTTGGTGGCCCTGCCTGTGGCAGGGGGGTTGGAGCTCTGTGATTCTTGGGGTCCCTTCCAACCCAGACCAGTCTGTGATTCTATGGAAGTTCAGGATCTGGCCTTGAAGCTCGTTCAAGTTCTGATTTACAGGGCTGGCTATCAATAATTAAGAATTTAAATGTTCTTACTACTTCCCAGTTGCAGTCTTTCAAATTCCGTGCAAGGAAATTGGATACTGCTGAACTCGTGTTTTAAAAATTCTGTATGTTTGGACATGCCAGCCATCTCATTTTACACCTGACCTTGGTTAACCTGGTGTATTTCTGGCAGCCCCTGCACTCCTACAGCCAGATGGATTGCCACTGTAACTGTGGATAACTCCCTTCTCTGGAATCCCTTGTGCTGGAAACAACTGTTTGCTTGCTGAGCTGTTGTGTCTGATGTCAGAAAGGAGAGAGAAGTTGTAACATGGTGCAGGTGTGAACATGCCTCTCCTAGAAAGTTCCAGGCTTAAAGGGAGGTGGAGGTGTGCTGCTCCTTCTGTGACCATGCCTTCCCCTGGGCACTGAGATCCAGTGGATCGAGCATGCCTCTTGGCAGGAAAAAGGTTGAGAAGCCTGAAGACCTCATGCTTTGTCCCCTTATTCCTCAAACATGATTGCTTTGCCCTCGATGATCTCCTCTAATGATGCTGCTCCTATTTTCAAGGAGAGAAGGTTACACAGTAAAATTAATACCCTCCTGGTTATTTCTTCCCCTTTTGCAAATGTTGGCAGAAGTGTCCTTGTAGGCTCCTCATTGTAGTGTTCATAAAACCTTTCTTGTCGAGTTAATGCTTCCTGGATTTCAGTTAACATTATGCCCATGCTATTTCATGACTGTCTTTCATTTAAAATTTAACACCCCTTTTTATTTTTTGATAATTGAAGCTGTATTTCTCAAGCCATTTCACAAGACAAGCAGCAATGTGAGATGGACCTGGGCCAGCCACGCTCGCTCAACGTGCAAGGCAGCGAATGGAGTGAAAGCCATGCAGCTTGGAAGGACCCTCATCACCTCCTCTCTCTTGCCCCATGCTCCTTAGCTGAAGCCATGTATTGCAGGAGGTGTACAGAGTCATTCAGAGTTATCTCTCTGAACTTTCCCTTGTTGCACCTTCTATCCATTGTCCCTTGTGTGTCCATACACACCGTTGAGAAAGGTTTGGCAGCACCTTGTCTTTGTTGTTCCTGGAATTGAAAGAACTGAATTACAGAGGGTGACTTTCCAGTAGCATCTGTGCTGCTGCAGCATCCAAGAGCCTTCTTTGGTCAGGCCCCACCTGGAGTGTTGTGTCCAGTTCTGGGCTCCCTGGGATAAAAATGACAGGGACCTCCTGGAGAGAGTCCAGAGGAGGCTACGAAGATGGTTAACATCTGGAACATCTCCCATATGAGGAAAGTCTGGGTGATCTGGGACTGTTCAGCCTGGAGAAAAGAAGACTTAGGGAGGACCTAATTAATGTTTATAAATATCTTATGCATGGGATGCAGAGGGAATTGGCCAGCCCCTTTTCAGTCGACTGTGGAGACAGGACAAGGGGCAATGGCGCAAATTGGAGCACAGGAATTTCCACACCAACCTGGGGCAGAACTTTTCCCCAGTGAGGGTGAGGGAGCCCTGGGACAGGCTGCCCAGGGGGTGTGGAGTCTCCTTCTCTGGAGAGATTCCAGCCCCGTCTGGACGCCGACCTGTGCAATATGAGCTGGGGAGCTGCTTTGGCAGGGGCTTGGACCCCAGGAGCTCTCCAGGGCCCTTCCAACCCCTGTGATTCTGTGTGATTCTGTAGTGTTCCAAGCAATGAGATTAATCTCCACCCTTTGAAGCTTGACTCTCTTGCTCATCTTATCTCTAGAGGAAGAGGTTTGCCTTATGCTACCTGGTTTGTTTTGGTAGTGTAAAGGGGGTTTTTTCCCTCTTTTTGTTTATAACATTCCATTGTTTCCATTGCTTATTGGACTCCAGATCTAAACTTGCACGACTTAAAATGCCAAAGGCAGTGTTTTCTGTAGCTTCAAGTCCTAAAAACTTGATCTGGGAATTTAAGTCTCCAGCTATGTTCTTTCTGCCCTTTGTTTCATCATAGGTGATACATTTTCCCATCAAAATCTTCACAGCTTTGTTTGCCTGTGATATATGAAGCAGAAGGAAACAGAACTTGCTCTTCCATAATTATATGGATATACAGGCATAATAAAAATAAATGTGGCTATGTGCTAACAGTAGATACAACACCTCTGAATATGAGCTCTCAGAAGCTGCCTTTCTGTTGGGAATGAAGGTATTTTTATCATGAGAGGATTTTACAAAAGCTTACCCCCAAAAGTGCCTGTCTCATGTAGGTATCTGAGTCCCAAACATACTTCTCCAAGACATTAGCTTTTAATCAATTAAATTAGACCTTTAGAAACATTAAATCCAGAGTTTTCTTTTGAAATTCCTTTGCAAAGTTGAGGAGAAGATTATTTAACGCTCATACGAACCTTCCCAAGGCACGCATGAAACAATGCGTACGTGGTTCTTGGAGGCTGAATAGAGCTCATGTGCCTATAGAAATAATTCTGTGAGACTGTCCTCAGGGTCTTGTTTGCCATTGCAAAGGGATTTTCTTCTGGCAGGAGGCAGTCTGCGTTGTGAAGGACTACCATTGTTCCCCACATGAGGAGATCTGCCTATCAAGGTCCTGTGGACTAATTTAATCTCTTTTCCTGTTTCTAGATTTTGCCGAGTTTGTTTTCCTGGGTCTGTTCCTTACTGAGATGTCTTTGAAGATGTATGGACTGGGGCCAAGAAATTACTTCCACTCTTCGTTCAACTGCTTTGACTTTGGGGTGAGTAGGCTTCAGCTGTGTGGACGAAATGTGTGGCTCTCCTGTTAGTGGGAGGGGTTGGATGTTTAAGAAGGACATTGACGTCCTTGAAGGAGTCCAGAGAAGGGCAACCAGGCTGGGGAAGGGGCTGGAGGGCAAATCCTATGAGGAATGGCTGAGGGAGCTGGCGCTGTTTAGTCTGGAGAAGAGGAGGCCGAGGGGAGACCTTATCACCACCTACAACTTCCTGAAGGGAGGTTGTAGAGAGGTGGGCGATGGTCTCTTCAGCCCGGCGATAGGACAAGCCTCAAGCTGCACCAGGGCAGGGTCAGATCAGATGTGAGGGAAAAGCTCTTCCCTGAAAGAGTTGTGGGGATGTGGAACAGGCTGCCCAGGGAGGGGCTGAGTCCCCTTCCCTGGATGTGTTTAAAAAAAGGGTAGATGAGGTACTTAGGGATATGGTTTAGCTTAGGATGGGAACAGTCGGACTTGATGATCTTGAAGGTCTTTTCCAGCCTTGTGATTCTGTGACTATAGGAATCCATGGGAATGATGCTGCAAGTGTGTCTTCTGCAGGGAGTAGTCACTCTTTAAATTAGCTGCACATTAAGCTTCCCCTGGTTATTGTCCTTTGAGAAGAAACATGAGAGCTGGGGATTTCATTTCCTTGGCAAGCTACAGGGTGTCCACAGCATCAGCACCAGTAAACACCCTGGTTATAGAGATTCTTCCTCCCATTTAAACGAGGTGATTGAAAGAAAAAAAGCCCCACACATCATCTTGCTCACCTCCTCTATTGTGTATTTAATGGTCTTTACCTCAAGATAGGGAGACAGAGCTTTTAAAACAGGAGTGCTCAGAAGTCTAAACACATAATTAGTTGATGGAAAAGCAGTAACATCCTAAAGGCTCTCTCCCCTAACTCACATCCTTGTATTGCAGAGGTACAGGCTCTCCCTTTCGTGCTACAGTTTTGAAGTGTGAATACTGGGGCCACTTTTGACTCCATCTAACAGAGAAAGTTGCATGCAGATGTTAATTTAGTCATTAAAAGCTATTAGGCTGCAGTCTGTCCTCACAGAGGTTAACTTGGCTTCTCTTACCTTTAGTGTGGCAGAGCACTGCATCCCAGAGCGCGACTGAGATTGGTCTGTGGGGTTTCTTGAACAAACCAGATCCAAAGCTTATGATGCAGCCATGGGCAAGAGCAAAACAGTTTGGGTCACTGTTTGTGTCACCCAGCCCTTCTCTCCAAGATGTAGTCTCTTGTTTCTCCTCTTTATCTGCCAGAATGCTGGGAGTGATTCTTGTCCCTCGTGGAGCAATATTCCTGGCTTCAGCTCTGCTCCTGTGAGGGAGGAGGAGGTATTCTTACTCCTAAATACAAGACTACATATAGAGCCAACTTCTCTTTTTGGCAGCATCAGCAGGAAAGCTCAGAGCTAAATAGTCTTTGAGATTAAACCATTCAGCCCAAGAATTGCCTGTGTCCAGAAGACTGAGGTGTTGCATCAGCCAAGTGTGAGGTTCTCCTCTCTGGGTGTCCATGGTAGCTGGTGGAGCTCAGAGCATTGAACTGCATCGTGCTGCTCGTTCTGACTGTGCATCCCAGCGCACAGGCTCTGACTGGCAGGAGAGGAAAGCAGAGCACAGAGAGTGTGGGGTAACATTCGGAGTTGGCCCCAACTCGAGAGACAGAGAGACTCCCCTCAACTGGAAGCAGCCAACTGCTGGAGAAGCTTTAACTGTACTGGTAAGATGTCCTGCAAAGGCTGGGATGAAGAGTGTGCCCACAGAATACAAGGGGGCTGACACCCAGCTTGCCTCAAATTCAGTATGTGCCCACAGACCCCAGCTTCTGCATGCTGAGCCAAAGGTATTTGGGTGCCAAGTGGTATTGCCTAGTTGGACTTTCAGGGTGGCACTGTGTTGCTTGCATTGTCTGGTGACACACCTTGGGTTGTTGTCCTTCACTAATTTATCAAGTAGGCTTCAATATGCTGACAGCTTACAGGCTGCCGGTTTCCCTGGATCCTTGTATCCAGAATGCTCCTTCCACAGGGAGAGCTTGTAGCTGATGGTCAGGGACAGCCGATTTAGGAGCTTGCATCAAGCAAGAGATAAACCTCTGCTCTGTGTCATGCTTTGGTGAGTGTGGCATTGGCAATAAGCTTTGCCAAGTGTTTCCCAGGAGGTGAAGTTGTTGATCTGTTTTCAATTCTTCCTCCTTTAGAGAATCCACTGGGATCCTACTTCTAGCTATGTTTCTTCCTACTCACCGACCTCCCAGCCCCCAGAATTAATTCAGCTACTTCACCCCCACTGGAACATCACAGAGATCTGTAGTCAGTTTAGTTTGACAAACCATCAAGATGAAACCGTTGAAATGCAAAAAGTGAAACAACAAATCAGAGAGACATCAGTCTTGGGAGAAACAGTCCAGTGTGAAACAACTCCCAGGAGGGAGCTGAGACATCAGGAAAACTAATTATCAGTGTGACATGTGGAGGGTCTGAGGAAAGGTTTTTGCTGAGGGATTCCCAAGAGTCACAGACCGTGGGAGAGGAGTTTTAGTTCCTTCTTTTTGTGATGGGAGCAACTGGATGAGCAACTCTTGTATGTGTCCCTTTCCCACTACCTTTCTTGAAACTCAGGGTACAGCATTCCTAGCAAAGCAGCTGCAAGCAGTGCTGTGTTTTTTAAGACATACAGGTTTATGACAGGGGTTGTCAAGCTGCTCAGGGTACCCAGCGCTGCTGAGGTCCTCAGGCACAGCTTTGCTCACCCTGACTTCACATTAACACTCCCACCACAGCATAAACCACAGCTGTTATTACTTGCACTGGCCTAGCATTTCAGATCTCCCATGGAGTAATAACAGCAACTGGCAGCAAAATGCCTGTCTTCTATTAACTGTTCAGTGACCTGCCTGGATGTAACTGCCCTTTCCCATTGTGCTCACCCATTGCTCTTTTGGCCCTTCTGTAAGACAGGATTTCAGGGATTCCTGCATCTTTTGAGGAAAACTCTCTGCCACCCTTAAAACAAGCAAAGAGACAAACCAAAACTTAGAAAACCACCTTGATTTGGGACAATTTTTTCAATAACAGGAGGCTGAGGGCCCAGGAGACAATTGGATGTACATGCAGGAGGCTTTGTAGGATCTCTTAATTGCTTATTACCTTAATCACTCTCCTGAAGACTCTCATTTGCCAGAAGTTTCTGGTAGGTCTTGCTCAGAGCTAATGCTTTGTGGTTCTGCAGTGCTGTGGGCGAAGACTTACGGTGCTTCTGATGGGAAGGGGAGGATGGGGCAACGTCCCCCTGTGTCTCTGCGGGCTGCACACACCGACTGCATGGGGTAGGAAAAGGAGGTGTTGGCATTTGCAGTTGACCCAATGTAAAAACAAACACAGTAAGTATGATGTCCTTCCAAAAAGGTTATTTTAAGATAATTTGCTTGCTGGAGAAGAAAGCGACAAGTTCCCATCTCTGAGCTCCTGTGCTTCTCTCCAGGTTCTAGGTTTTTTTAGTCCTATTGGCTAATTCATGATTTTGCTGAAGGTTTCCTGAATAAACCAGCACAGCAGAGCTCTGGTTCTTGGTCCGTCCTTGGCCTGTCTCAAAGCACCACAGAGAATTAAGCAAAAGTTTTGCCTTATGTAAAGTGAACTCTTCTTGCAGGTCATTGTGGGAAGTATATTTGAAGTGATTTGGGCTGCAGTGAAACCAGGCACCTCGTTTGGCATCAGCGTGCTGAGAGCGCTCCGACTCCTGAGGATCTTCAAAGTGACAAAGTAAGCCCAGCTCCCTTTCTGCTCACATGGGGCTTTTAGCACCATATGAAACCTGCCTCCCAGCAAGTAGTAGTGCTTTCCACACTTGTTAAAAGAAGGTTTAATAAACCAACCAAAACCCAACCCCAAACTTCCCTTGTGCTAGCTGGCACGAAGGGCTGGGTGGTTCTGGCATCCTGTGTCTGCGCTCAGCCTGATGCAACAGGAGCAGAAGAAAACTGGAGGTGTGGAATTGCCCTCTCCTTGCCTGGGGAGATTTGGGTTTCTGGCAGTTGAAAGTTTAGGAAGTCCCTGAGTCTGTGTTTGCCTCCACAAGGACTTTTAACAACCCTTTCCCCAGCCTTACGTACAGCTATGTCTACCTTTGGGCAGCGAGCTCCATGGTGTAGTGATGGGCTGCACGAGAGCATCCTTCTTTTCTCTGTTTTTAAGCTTGCTTAAAATAAGAATCTCCTCAGGTTATCCTTGTGTCCTGGGGTAAAAGAAAAAAGTGTGTGTTGTTTAACTTTCTAACCCCATCAGCTGCCTGCTGCCCTTAACCACTCCTCATCTGGTGAGCGTTCTTTAGGTGTTTAGGTGCTCGAAAACTGAGCTGCCCTGGTTAGTGTCAGCCCCTCAATCCTGGTGCCTGCAGCTCGGTGTTGACATGAATATGAAGTGCGTTGCCATTGCCTGCACCGTGCCTGGTCTGGGAATGTCTGAGGTTCTCAGCCCTGAGCCTGTGAAGTTGAATTCTCACTCGAGTCGGGTTGCCACAGCTCCTCAGTTGCTTTCGTGCTTGTGCATTGCGTTAATGTGTGCTGGCATTAGCAAACAGCTCCTGGGCAATCTGTAAATCCATCTACAGCAATTTCTGCAGGATTTCAAAATTGGGGTGTGGAAATTGAGGGCATATTTAGGTGCTCCTGCTGTTGTTTTCCACCTTTTTTCTTTTTTTTTAAAATTTTTTACCACCATTCCCCCCTCAGACCTCCCCTCTTTCCATCACTCTTGTTTGTTCTTGGCTGGAAGTAACTCCCTCCCTCCAAAACACCCCCGACCATCTCAAATAGGTAAAGCACAGGTTATCACATTCCAGGAAACAGTCTTTTGAAGTACCCAGGTTCTTTTGCAGCTATTCAAGCACACGGGGTTTGTTAGCTCTGTAGGGTTTGCTGATCTGTGTGTGCTAAGCATTACATGGAGCCAAGATCCATGTGTGACACTATCATTTGTTGTGCTGCAGAACAAAGGGTTTGGAAACATTAAATTCTGTCAATGTCCAGCAAAATAGATGGGTGCCTGCCTCCAAAATGGCACTGTAGTCTACTTGTGCACTGACCTTATTTATGGAAAACTCCAGGGTTTGTAGCAAATCACAGCAAATCAGTCCAGGAAAGACACCGAGCTCCTGGNAAAGGCGGTTGTGGTGAGCTGGGGTCAGCCTCTTCTCCCAGATAACCAGTGATAGGACAAGAGGGAATGGCTGCAAGTTGCACCAGGGGAGGTTCAGGTTAGAAATGAGGAGACATTTCTTCTCAGAAGGAGTGGTTGGGCATCGGAACGGGCTGACCAGGGAGGTGGTGGAGTCACTGTCCCTCAGGGTGTTCAAGGAAAGGTTGGATGATGTACTTGGGGACATGGGTTAGTGAGTCATGTGGGTGGTAAAGGAACGTTTGGACTGGATGATCTTGGAGGTCTTTTCCAACCTCAATGGTTCTATGAGATTCATAGTAATTAATTGTCAGACGCTAACTTCATCTGGAGCTACTGAGATTCAGCCTATCTGATCCCATGCCCTACTTTTTTAAAATTGTGGAGATTTTTGCTAATAAAAAATTATCTTTTTGCAAGTTTTGAGTGTTTAGGATTTTAGCCAACATGGTAAAAGGATGAAGCCTTAGGTTTAACTTAACAAACTGCATCGCAGAGCAATCCAAGTGCTCTCCCCCTTCCCAGGACAGAGAGTGAAATGTTCACCCCACTGATGCTGAATTTCCCTTGACCTTACAAACCATGTGGGTATTTCCCTTGACATCACAGAAACACATTCATCGTGCTACCAGAAGCCAGTGTCCTCCTCAGCTCACATTGGGGGATCTCAGCTGAGTCCCCATTATCCCAGTGCCTGAGCTGCATGGCTCATGGAGAGCAACCAAGGTGATACACCAGGCACGGATCACTACCCACCCACTCTCATCACATCCTTTATTATCAAAACATCCTGACCCTCACTTGTTTTCTTTTTTTCCCCTTTTTCCATCTCTTTCACAGCAGTTTTTTTCTCCAGCTCCCAGCCTTTTTCCCCCGTCTCTGTGTTTTACAGAGGCCAGTTGCAGTCTGCCTGCTATGAATAATCAATAGCATTGGACCTTTTGATTCCTGTGTCCCAAATCGGTGTGACTGCAGGCAGCAGAGCGCTGTGTTAGTTAAGAAGTTAAATTACAGCTGGCCTGAAAGGTGCCAGCAGGATGCACCACAAGGGGACACAGCCCAGGAGGGGTTAGAATTCATCAAGGAGAAAAGAGCTTCATGTGTTTTCCTCTTCGTGGCGACAGAACCAAATGGGGAGCAGCAGCTCCTCATTGTGTCCTGGCTCCCCAACATCAGGCAGGGTTTGGTGCTGGGCTATTCCAGGGCAAGATAGAGCCTCTGTATGTATTTTGTGTCCAGTTGTGTTAATGGAGAGTTGCAAACCCCATGCCCGTGGCAGATTTTGCCTGGAGCTATTGTGTCAAGCAGGGGGAGAGCTGTGTCATCAGCATCGCCTTCCTCCTGCTCCAAGGTGGGCAGCTCAGCGCCTTTTATTTAGGGGATAACCCTGAGTAGGTTTGGTTGCAACTATTTCAATTGAAGGTATCTTCCCAAGAGACCAAAGCTTCCCCTGAAACAGCCTTCACTGTGTTACAGATGTGACTTGGAGTGGGTGCAGTGGGAGTGGGGAATCCTGCTTCTCCTGGGATGGACATGCCCGTGTCTTCCTCAGTGCAGAGAAGCTGGGGGTGGTTCAGACCTCCCAGCTACGCCTGGGGGGAAGGAAGAGAAGGAAAAATGAGGACAAAGAGAAGCAAAAAGATGGTGCTTCTGCTCTTCTGAGTCAAGTGCTGAGCTTCTCTCCCCATCAGCAGATCAGATAAATCCAGGGGCTTCCTTCTGCTGGGTACCTGCAGTGGCGCTGCTGGAAGGAGCTCGCTGTGTGAGTCCCAAAACAGCAGCCAGAGAGGACACAGGGCAGGATGACAGAGCATCGGCTGCAGAGTGACCTCTGCATGGCAGCTCCCAGCACTGGGCAGTGGCAATAAGAGAAGTCAGGGGAGGAGGACAGAAAAATTCCCCCCATGCTCTCAGACTCCCAACTTTCACCAGAGGACACAGGAAACAGCTCTAAATCACTTGGTTCCTCCTCTCAGCTCCAGCCCCATTGTTCTGCAGCCTGTTTGTCTGAGAGGAGATTGTCAAAGAGCTCCTCTGCTTAATAGCTCTTTCTGCATTTTCTGATTCATTAGTTTTCCTAATATAAGTGCTCCCTGCCTGTTCTCAGCAGGGCAATAAAGGCAGGAAAGAGAGCTGTTGCTGAGCATCCTCCCTGGCATGCTGTTGCTCTGTGTGCCAGGAGCCCTCTCAGGGGATGGGGGAGATAAAAGCAAACTTAAACTTCCCTATCTGACCAGATGGGACTCAGAATGTCAGTCAGGATTAGGGCTGAGCTCTTCCCTCTTGCCATGTTGGAGGTAATGGCCTCGATTTGTTTTCATCCTCAGAGGCAGCTGCTTCATCCAGGATGCTTAAACTGTGGGGCTGAACTGCCCCACACTGAGGCATGAATGT
>VZTU01021802.1:14791-29322 GCA_013400835.1 Zapornia atra | reverse complement strand
TCTGTGATTCTGTGATCTAGTATTGCTATTCTTTGTTTCATTCTTACACAGAAATATTTCTTGATCTATTTTGTTGTATCCACCTTCACTAATTCCAACCTCCTTACCTCTGTCAAGCAACAATGGAGACTTAAATTGTAATTTTGTATTCAGATGTTGAGAATTGTTTCCTTCCAGCAGTTGGAAGCTGTTCCTGGTTGTGCAGAGGTAGCTAATGAATTTCTAATGGCACCAATGTGTCTCTGAGTTACTGATACTGTGAGAAAAGCCATTTCTTGTTTTCTTTAACTGTATTGAGCACTGGAATTAACGGGGGAAAAAAAACAAACCCAGCAACCTCAACCCCCAAAGTAACAATAAAAACCCATCACACTGCTATGGAAAGACCCCTAAGTCATCCCAGCGACTGTCACATACGAGCAGACCTAGACAAGGACCAACCTTTATCCTCTTTGAAGGTTTGACAGAAATCCTTCAGGATGCTTTCACAGGCCTTTTTGTTCAGTAGTTTGGTATATTAAAATGCCAGCTTTACACATTTTAAAATTAGGAAAGGCATGTGGTTTAGTATATGAAGTTGATTCAGCCAGGACACACCTTTGTTTGGCCAGGTGCTGGTGAACTAATTAAATTTAAGCCTTTATTCATCTTGCCAACCTTGTATGACATGGTTTGAGATGCCTGACATACTAGATTTTTGCATCGCCTCTGGTAATCTAAATGAGTAGAACTACCTATTTAAAAAGCTGTTAGCAAATACTGTGCTTTGTAGTTTATTGTAATGGGATGCTGGTGCTTCCCTATGAAATCAGATTTTTGTAGATTGCCATTTTTGGGGGACAGTCTGTGCCAGGTGCAGTAATAAATGTTTTCCAAGTGCAGCTAACCAAAAGGCCTTTATGTCTATTTTAGTGCTAGTAAATCCAGTTCTCCATTTATTTTCATAAGTATTTATAGGTGTCGCAAGACTCTTTGCTTGGTTATTTTCCCTGCCATAGAAAATCCTAAGTAGAGAACAAGAATAGTGTTTATACTGCAGTTAGAGAAGAATTTCCTGCTGAAGTGCTTGCCTGTGCTAGCTGTTAATACACTAAAAAAATTCTGCTAATTCTACTGCAGCACCTTTTTTTATTTTTTTAAGAGTTTAATCCTGATTAGATCTATCCAGAAAACTGGAACTACAGAGTTCTTGATTTTCCCCTCTCCTAACTACAGGTAGTTATTCTAGTAGCAAGTTCACAGCAACTGAAAGTTTTAGTGGTAGGAGACTCTTCACAAGGGTGTGTAGTGATATGACAAGGGACAATGGCCTTAAGCTGAAGGAGGGATTTAGATGCGATATTAGGAAGAAATTCTGCCCTGTGATGGTGGTGAGGCCCTGGCACAGGCTGCCCAGAGAAGCTGTGGCTGCCCCCTCCCTGGCGGTGTCCAAGGCCAGGTTGGATGGGGCTTTGGGCAGCCTGGGCTACAGAAGAGTGTCCCTGCCCATGGCAGGGGGGTTGGAATTAGGTGATATTTGAGGTCCCTTCCAACCCAAACCAATCTGTGATTCATAAAGTCTATTGATGAAAAACACTGCCATAAGTATGCAATTAGACTTCAGGTACAATTAATATGAAGATAGTGCAAAATGTCTTCTCTTGTATTCTCAAATTCCTGCTCTGCCTGCAGATGTAAGTTTATGCAATCTGCATGATGAGTGGGCTTATGATTAAAAGCATTTTTGTTTGTTTGACTTTTTCAGTGTAAGCATTTCCTTCTTAGGTTGTTGACTTAGCTCATAATGCAAATACTGTACTACACAAATACTGTATTAGTTTAAGCATATTTTCAAAATTACTTCATCTGAAAGATGTCATGCTTTCTTTTCTTGAAAGGGTGTGATTTCCATAGTATGCTTAGTACCACCGAGTTGAATCCCTGACAGCACTGATATTTCTATCTTCTTTCTGTCCTCCTCCAGATGATTTGTGTCAGCCCCTGCCATTCTCGTTTCAATTGTTTTTGTGGCTGTGCCATAAAACTTGTTTGGGTTAAAAAAGAAAGCAAAAGCAATAAGCCAGCAGGACTGGATCTTCCCGTGTCAGCTCTGATGCCAGTTCAAACATTTTGGGAACCAAGGATGTCAGATAAAAGACTTCCAGGAGCCTCTCTTTAGGAGTGCTGCAGGAGTGGGACTCCTTTAAAAAGCAGTAATTAATGGGCTGTTGCAAATGGGTCAGCTTTCACATTTTAAAACATGGAGCCACAAAGGTGGAAGCAGAGAAAGTGTGTGACTGCTCTTAAGAAACCAAAACCTTTTCTGGTGATTAGGCAGAATAGTTTACTTTACACTTCTGTTCCTCCTTTTCTGGGAAGGACTTTTCTTCTTACGTTACTATAGATATTAATCCTGGGATTTTTCTACTTGACTACAAATAATCAACTTTTTCTCAGGGAACATGTAACTAGGACAATTACTGAAGGGATTATTGTATGCTAGTGAAGGCAAAGTATTTGAGGGAACTGCATATGACTATCTGAAGTGCAAACCTGAAAAACAAATAAATTAAAGGCGACAAAGCAATTTCAAGCCCCGTGGGTGTTACTCATTGGAAAAACTGTGCTTCATAGTGTGCTTTTCTTTTTAAACTCTATGAAAAAGAACCAAGAAAAGATTTTTTAACCTGCAAATGATACAGGCATGAGAAAGGTGAACACTTGTGCCATAATCCCAGACAGTCTGGTCTGTAACTAGTGATCGTGCCTCTCGTGAGATCCTGTCCATGTCAAAACCCAAAACAGAACCCTCTTGGGAAGCTTCTTGCCAAGCTACGACTTGTAGGACTTCAGCAGTAACGTGGCATTGGAGCAAGCCAGTCTACCAGAGCCTGGGAGTAGCACATTACAAGGGATGACTTTGTAGAAACAACACCATAGTTGCTAAGGAGCAGATAATTAAACCAGTCTATTAATCTTGAAGTGCCTACAGCTAAATCTGCTCAAAGGCAGCAGCCTTTTGAAGCTGGTACTTCAAACTGCATTGCAAAGGTGCACGATTGGAAGCCGCATGTGACCAAAACTGTTCTTGCCCCCTGTCTTGGGGCTGTTATTTGGCTCAAAAGGAGTTTGTCTCATTGTGTAGGGTAAATGTGAAGGAGCATCCTTATACTGAGGTGAGCAATGGCAGGAAGATAGCAATAGTGATGTGCTAAACTTCAAAGCATATGATTCAGAATATATGTGAAAAGGAAGTTAAAATGCAATGGAAAACAGCAGGGGGAAAAAAACCCAAACAAACCCCAAGCTTTTTTTTGTCTTTTTTTTTTTTTTTGACCAGACACTGTATCTGTATGTCCAAGAAGTAAAGGACCACCTAGCACTAAGGATTTGGTCTGAATGGGCCAAGGCATGCAATTAATTCTTGCCAAGTTAACCATAGCAAACAAAATGAAGTTAGTATTAGCCTTATTGCCTTTTTTATTCATTATAGGAAGAAACTTAATATCTAATCACACTAATTTTTTGCCAGCAGTAAGCTTTAGTCTCTGCGTTACTGCAATGTGTTTACGGTGAACACTGTGTGGTTGGGATTTTTTTTTATTGTGATACCTTTTACTGGAATCCCCACTGTCCAACTTCATCATAAGACCATGGTTTTCCTTTGTTTTCTTTTTTCATACAACTTGTGGCAAGGAAACAGTCTTTTGGTGCTATCAATCTGGGGATTAAGGAGCTGTTTATCAACATGTTGTGGCAATTGCTTAAGTCTGTTTATTGCAATAATATGAAGCACAAGAGCTGATTTCGTTAGCCTAGGGGCCAGCTAGAGAGTAGATCAGTGGGTGGAAGACTGAATGCAAGCTAACAGTGCTGCCTGTGGGATTGTTTACTAGAATGAAGTTTGTATTTAAAAAAAAAATCATCCCTAAAAACCACATATAAGGAGAGTCTGTGAAGAAAACTAGATGTAGTAAAGTGGTTTTTTTTCTGTGCTGTATGATACTTGGATCAATTTGGTATGCTGATCTAAAGAATGCTCTACTATTAAGGAAAGTAAAGCAAAAAAAAGCCCTGTGTAGGCTGGGATAAAAAAAAAAATGGTACTTGAAATTAGTCACACTAAAAACTCGTTTTAGCCGTCATGTCTCTGGAGAAGTAGTTTTTAGTCTTGATTTTTTACTAGTGGAGTGTTTAGGGAAGTATTAAGATAATTGTGAATCGTAAATCAGAAGCAATTGCTTTGTGCCACTTCAGCTAAGGAATAACCCCCCTTTCTTCTCCCTTCTCCCCCTGTATGCAGAAGCTTGAGAGCGTAGGGCCAATGCTATGGGAACACAGCACAGCAGTCTGGCAGCCTGGCAGAAGGAGCTTGGCTAAGAAGGGAGTAGATTAGTTAAGTGACGTTTGAGATGTAAATCCATGAATCGTGTGGGTGATCGGTTGGTGTCTTGTGCAGTCTGGTTTTATTCTTCCAAGATATGTGAAAGTATAAATTAACCTTAACAGAACCTGTATGCTGAAAACCTGTACCTACGAAGCATGTCCCTCCACTGGAAATGAAACCCTTATCCAACAGTTCAGCAAAAACAATGTTTGGATCCACTTGGTCAATTAACAAAATATGTGAGGGGAAATTATATAGAGCTGGTGTCATTTACCCTTCAAAGGTCCTGTTCAAAGCAGCAGATTTATTTTGTAAACTTTGTTATTACTCCTGTTTTTTATTCAAAATGATCCCCATTGTTTCTTCCCACCACCCTATGAAGCAGACAGCTACTCCAGATATAGTGCAGCTAATTACTGTTGTTCCTGAATACTCAATGGGCTGTGTGGGTAGATGTCTCATAGGTATGGACAAACATGTCTGGAGGCCCTCAGTATTTTTCAGATAAACACAAGAATGCTACCCTGTGAATATGAAAGCTGTAGCTTACACTTGTATGTATTCGTAAATGGGGGGCTGCAGTGATCATGAAGTGAGAATTGCACCTGGCTTCCTGGAAGGTATAAAAATGGTAATTTTCCGTCTAATTGTTTATAATTACTGGTTGGAATTGGTACTACAGTAACTTATAGCCCTGCTTTACTATAGTAAGTGAACCTAGAAAATACAGAACAAAACCGCTTTTGTGTTATTTAAAAAAATCAGTAATTACATATGAATCTTTCTTGTTTTGCAGTCCCAGCTTCTGGGCAAGTAAAAAAGCTCCAGCTACTCCTGTCAAACAGGATGCTGAGATAATTTTTTCCTTTGTCACTCAGTGTATAAACATTTGGTTGTTTATCATTTACAAGGACTCTTCTTAGATAACTGATGATAGAAAATATTCAAATTCTGATAAAAATTAGTAATTAGATTAGTGGCACAACTGAACAGTTGTTAATTTAGAAATTGAAATAAATCACCAGAATAACTGGAGATCTAAAACTTTGCTTTTTTCTGCATTTATGATTGAAATCACACATTCAGACAGTTTTTGTTTCCTAAGTGTGATCGGACATATTCCCAGCTGCTGGCTAAGTGAAGGCTGACTTCTTAGCCAAGGAAGAAATACTTCACCAGGAGGAGTACAGCCTGGGCCTTGGAAAAACTGTAGCTTTTTGGGCAAGACACTTGTCAAGTTCCATTTTTCTTTTGCGTTAAAGAAGGTCCCAAACCTGATCTCATCACACAAGTGTCCAAACCCTTGTGATTGACATTGTAAGAGACAGCAATAGAAGATGCAAATGTGTTTTGGTTTGTTTTTTTTTTNTGTGGAAAAGGATGACTAATGTTGTGGCCTGTTACAGGGGGAAAAAAATGGATTTAGTTTCCTGATGAAAATAATTTCACTAGTCCTTGTTTTTTCTTTGGTTTTTGTTTTTTAATATCATGAACATGAATGTTGCAGTTAAATAGCAATTAGGCAGATGAGTTGTGAAGAAAATGTAAACAAACAGCCTTTCTCAAATGTGCCTTTAGGGATGAACGTCAATAGTAAATAACACTGAGTAGAAATGTGTTAAACATGTTAAACTGTTCTTTTCATTTGTGAAAACTGTAATGTCATTAGCAAGCAGAAAATTAATTTTTAAATATTAATTCCTGGCTGTCATTATTCTTCTCAGCAGTGCTGTTGTAATATTTTGGTTATACAGTGTGAGAAAATCAGGGAACTCATTTGGCTCTGGAAAGGTGTGTGTGTGTTTCGTTTTCAGACACAGCAGTGTACTGAGCTACCTTGCAGTAAAGGTAGAAAGCAGAGGAGAAGGCAGGAGGAAACAAGGAAGGCAGAGCAAGCAACTTCACAAGACAGAGGCAGCTTCATTACTGTGGCAGCTGGATGTTGAGCCTTGGTTTAAGCTTCCTGTGTTTTTATACCGGTATGGAGAGCCATAGTTCCCTTTGCTTAAGAGACCCATGGGCTCGTTCCAGCATGCTTCTGCTGTGTGATAATATTGAAACATCTGGTTTTGCATCTGGGTGACACTGGCTTTGAGCTGTGGCCGTTCATCTTAAACAAAAAAGGATTTTGCCGTTTTGGTGCCTTAGCAATGAAATGAAACATGAATGTGCCTCCGAGCTATAAGATGTAAGAAGAAAAATATACGTTAAGAAACTTATTACATAAGAAACCAAACGGAGACTGGTGTGTTGCAAAACCTACACTGGCAGCCACTAAAGATGAGTGAAGAAAAAAGAAGGAAGGACAAAACCTGTAGCATTAAAGGAGGTATAGACTTTTATGTACGAGAAAATGTCTAGAGGCAGTCTTGTCTAGCTGAAAACCAAGTGGTAAATGGTTGTACTGGGACTAATATAAAGGTAGTCTCAGATCATAATTTATTGTGCTATAGTACTACTTTTCACTGTTTGATTCATCTCTGAGTCTCCCTTAGGAAATTCATGGGAGGTATGAGAATAATTTTAGTCGTTAGGAAAATGTTAAACAAAGCGTCTCATGTTGTGCATCTAATTAGCAGCAGAAAAGAAACAAACCAAACAAGCTATAACCTATGCTGGGAATGGTTCTGATGTCTGCGATCTTTCTGCACAGTAATTTGAATTTCTTTCCACTAATTTGCTGCTTAGTAATATCTGCATTAATAGTCTTATTTTTTGTTGATTTATATTTGTATGTATGAAATCAGTGTGATTATGGTACTCGCAGAAAACCCAGCTGGCTGCGGTTGATCCATAGGTGAAACTTCTTATGTAATTTTATGCCTGCTATAATAATATAAAATATAAATTTTTATCCATCGCTCAGTGCAGATCATGTCCTGAAGATTTCTACAAAACCAGATGCAATGAATTTTACTTCTAAAGAGATATTAAATTTCAAGCTGATCATGAAAGTTATCCCTGTTTCACAGCTGAAAAATTTTGACATGGGCACAGCACTGCGTCAGTGGCAGATGAGTCAAGTACATTGGGAGAAAACTGGGCTGTCACAGAAGGCAGTCTCTCTTGGATTCATACTCTGGAAAGTGCAGTTCTACACTTTTCCCCAGATAAGGTCTGTTTGGCTTATGCTGGAATTACTGGGTGTTTGGTAGGTTCTGTATCACAATTTAAAAAATTTAGCAGTCACTTTGCTGTGGCTTTGGTTTGGTTTAGCTCTGCACATCTTCTTGTAATAAAGGTGTGTGTCCTAGCCCTAATTTTTTTTCCCCAAAAGTTTTATCCCCAGTTAGTCCAGAAAGTGGACTTTGTTTCTGTACCATGTCACCAAGTAAATGGACATGTGGATGAGATTTGTACTGTTGGAACAGGAGGAGCCATTTGTGGGAGTCCTCAACAAGACATTCCTGTGGAGGTAGAGTTGGGGGAACGCAGGCAGGTTTGGACTCCCAAGGTAAGTGTGTCTCTTTAGGGCAAATATGAGAAATGGGACTCCCAATGGCAGCCCAGCCTACATCTGGGACTACTGTGATAAACTCCCAGCCATGACAACAGGCAGATTAAGTTTTCAGTCTGCTCCAAAAGGAGCAGAAATGAGCAAGAAGAGGTGGGATAGGGATACAGGCTTAGGATCATTTATAGCATGCTCAGACTTTCATTTGGTTCATTGGCCTAAAACAGACTGTAGGAGTGCTCTATACTATAGGAGTGGTTTTCAGTAATGAACTCAGCTAAAGACTTCAGTTTTTGAAGGGCATGTTAGAAATGTTTAAGGCGCTTTGACACGGTGCACAGGATGCACATGTATTCATTTTTCTCCCCATTGTGTTTACCCCAAAATAATCAGTTATTGCCAAGGGAACAAGGTCTGGTTTTTCCTGTCTCTTAGAGGATTGCCAGTGGAAATGTGCATACAGCCTTTCACAAAAGGCTCTGTACAGAGCAAAGGAGGAATGTGGATTAGGTCTGTTGGCTGTCTCTTGGACTAACTTGATGTAGATGTAACTTGCTTTCTAAATTGTTGAAGTGTTTGAAGTTATGTTTGTGACAGCTGATCAGTCTGATGGTGTTTGGTTGTATTGGTTTTTTTAAATAGAATATAATTTTAAAACTTCATAATTCTTTAAAGCTGTTTCTGTGCTGCAGTTATTTATTGCTTGCTGTTGGCCTCAATTGGATTCACAAGGGACTGTTACACCCATAGTCATCTGTACTGGCTTTCAAAGTTGTGCCTTTTTATTTTGTGTGTGCATTTAACTTCAGTTATGACCTAAGAAAATCTAGTTTAGAGGTACCAACTCTGGAGGGTTTGTTTTTTTTTTTTAAACAATACTTTAGAGATCACTACACGCTTTGTGGGCTGGGCTACAGCTGAGAGGCTGAGGTCTCTGAATCCACAAACATGGCAGAAGGTTGAACAGAGTGCCGAGTTAAGCTGCAAGCCATTTATAAATCATTCTGCTAGTCTTGAAATTGTCTTGTCTGGAGGAGGTACTTCTTAGAAATGAAGAATAGTGTTTGGTGTGGGAAGTCAAGCTCGTGTTATTCTTCTGTCTAGCTTAAAATAAACAATTACATTCAAAAGACAGGCCCAGTTCATCACCTATCTAGCTATGATTGGCAAGTTACCATTCTGGCCTTCTAAGAGTTGGCTCTAGAAGCCCTTAACTGAAAAGTTGTTCAGGTACAAAGTGTCATTTCATAAAAACACTCTTTGCCTGCTTTTAAAAAAAAAATTGTTTTTAATAAAAGCAAGTTCTTTTTTTTAATCCCAAATTCTTCTGAGGCTTGAGGTTTGACTTTGATGTAGTCAGTGTCTTGATAAAGCAATAACAACTTAATTTTCACCACTTAAAACTCTAAAATTTTTTAAATGAGGAGGAAATGGAATGACTTAAAGAATAAAAAGTCAGGAACTCTGACAGAGGTTCAGGTGCTTTGCCAAGTGACCTAGCTTGAAAAAATAATGGCTCTCTTGCCAAGGAAAAAGCAGCTCATTTACGACGTTGAAATGAAAGGGTTTTAAAATGCCCAAGTATTAAAATATGCCTGTCAAATGCAGTTTTGGCCAGCATGTAAATAACACCCTGAAATCTGGTTTGAAACTAGCTGTTGGGTTTTGGTGCTGTCACTTGCTACCTTGATCATAAATTGTGTTTTGGAATTTTCCCCCTCTTTTCCCCAGGACATTTTATTTTATATATATGTTGCTGGATAGTCAAATTCACCTTCACGTTACACCTGGAATTTGGAGAACTTATGAATGAAAAATATATACTCCAAATTTATTTGAAGTCTTATGTAGATTTCTTCTTTGTTTAGGACTGATTTTTGTATCTGGAGAGTATTTCTAACACTTAGCAATGAGTAGGAAATACGAGTAATTTTGGGGTCAAATTGTTTACATAGCCTACGTTCTCACTTGGGTACCTAAACTCCACTTTTCCAAGGGCAAAGCTGAAAATCTAGTTATGATGGCTCAGAAGCTTGAATTGTAATAATCCATACATGTAAAGTTGTAAGGTGGAGCTTTTGCTGACTTCAGTTATCACAGGAATTTATTTTAAGAATTTATACTGAGCGTGCAAATATCCCTGACACTTAAATATGAATGTACACACTTAAGTATTTGGAGATGATGCTTTTGCCTAGAAGTTGTTCCAAGTATACAGGGGAAAAATACCCATATCTTTAAAATGTTGAGTTTTATCTCTAGTAGGAACAAAGTGTAGCAGAGATGTAAATCTGCTGGAGTATTTTTCTGAAGCCAAATGTTTCCATGTATTTGCATATAGGATGAGATACAAATTAATGATATATTGACATGTCTGTATGAGGTGAAAAGTCAATGTATAGTAATATAAGCATAACAAGTTTTTTTTTTACTTGTAGATTTTTGTTTTTCCGTTACCACAGGTAGTTAAATAAGGGATTATTTAAAAATAAATAAAAATTGTAATCTGGAGGCAAGAGTTTAAGGATGAGGTTTATCTTCTCTGTGCTGACAGTAAAGTTAGAAATAAGTACATCACCATGATGAGTAAGCAGTCACTGAAAAAATAATTTCATATCAAGGCTCCAGGTACAGTTTAACAATTGGATAGTAAAAGCTGATGTTGAATTAAAAAATGCCAGACCACAGCATTTGGTTCAGATGAAAGGAATTTTTTCCTTACTGAAAGGACGTCCTGTAAAAATACCTTTTTTGAAATGAAATTTTTTTGTGGTATGAGATGTTTCAAAGCAAGAGCAGAGGAATTAGGGCTCATGATGGGAGACCGCATTGGCCATATTGATTGACTGGATGGTGGCTGCACTAGGATAAAATGTAGGAAAGAATGATGCTTCAGAGACTGATCTACCAGTCTTACTAGTGCCTTCTATATCCCCTCATTTAGTGTGGTCAGTTGTCTTCATCAGAAATTAATTTAAAGCAACATAAGGAAGGCCAGTTAGGACAGACTGGTAATTTGGTTTATTTTCTATAATGTACTATTTAGTGGAGAAAGTGTTCTTTGAGAGGATATGGGATTGTTTTATATAGGAATATGCTTGCAGGTGTGGATAATATTTATTTAGAGGACACTGGTTGAAAGGAGTAAAATTAGACTAGAAACTAGAAGAAGGACTCTCGCTATCAGGGGGATGAATTTCTAAGATACCATTCCCAATATTCTAGTGGAACTGAGGAATCCAGATACCTAAAATATTGAGGGGTTTAGTAGAAAGGATTGTAGAACAGAGTTTGAGTCATCTTAAGCTTAAAAATGTGGGAGTGTGATAGGAATACCTCCAAGGGAGCCACCAAATTCCTCCTGAAGTTTTCTTCCTGTCGTAGCTGAGATGCATATATTTGATTTTGTTCTTCAGGTGTTCCGCTGATCACCAGAGGGGATCAGGAAGAAGTTTTCCCTGTTCTTTGGTGCGTGGTCTGACTTTTACTCCCATTCTGTAGCTTGGTGAGCTTCTCTGGTCTGAAATGTCAGCAAAGAATCATAATGAGCAACTCCTGAGGTGTCTGCCGGAGGAAGAAAGTGCTAAATCATCTGTCAAAGTTGCAGTTAGTTTTACCTTTGGATTCAGGCTAAAGTTTTGCATCTTGTATTCCCCTCTTCCTCTTTGGACTTCTATGAGGTAACTCCTTCCATAGACTATGTGTGTATGTCCCCTCAGTAGATTTTGTGCCACTTTCCAGGATCCTAGGAATAGCAATGTCTTTGATTTGGCATTCTGAGGCCTCTGTTTTAAAGTTTTTGGTTTTATGAAGGTCATGAATTTTGTTGTTGGTTGGGGTTGTTTTTACCTTTTTTCTTTAAACAGCAATTATAGTCTGTGTGGTGGTTTTGGGGTGGCTTTGAGGAGTCTTTTGGAATAAGCCTTGTGGATACTTGTTCCCCATGTGTAGGGCTGGGCCCAACACTTCTGGCTTGATTTTAGTGCAAAATCTCTGCTCTGTCAAACTAAAGCACATCAGACTTGGAGACCCTCATTTTGCTGTGTCCTGACCACTGAGCTAGTGAGATGTGTCTCCAGTTTCTCGTAAATCATCACCATGTGAAGGAGATGATTTATGAGAATTTATCTCAATGAGATGAACTGAGAGTTGCTTACTAGTGGCTGATAGTTTCAATATTTACCTGAGAACGTAATTTCACTAGCACAAGATACTGAAGATAATTTAAAATTATTAAAATTGAATTAGTTGGGTTCCCCCCCCAACATAAGCAAATACCTTCCCTGAATTTCTCTCTTACAACTCAGAAGTTAATATGAAATTTCATCAAATTAGCTGATCATTTGTCTTTTGCAAGACTCAGTCATTTGTTATTTGTTCTTGTTCTTTTTGGATCATGCGACCACAGAGAGACCTTGTTTTGTTTTGTCTATAATTCCTGTGGGCAATGTAAAATATTAAATAGCGTGACTATTTTTACAGTTATTGCTGTAATTGAGGTGTTTATTGAGAAAATGAAGATTTCTGTTACTGCCAGCTTTACTTGAACACTTGCAGAGGGAGAAATAATAAACAAGCATAGTTAAGCCTATACCTTTAAAACAAGCCTAATTCAGTAACTCTTGGGGAACCACCTTATCTTCATGCTTACTGCCTTTTTTTTTTTTTATGAATAAGTGACTTCATGTTTGAAATGGGCTTCTCTAAAAAGCATTAATTTCTTGATAAGGATTTTAAGAAATTTAAATAGGAGTGAGTTAGACTTAAGTCTGAAGATAACAAAATCAGTTATGTCTTCTATTGAGACCTTTTTTTATTTGGTTTTTAAGAAGTCCTTATAATGATTTCGGAGTCTTTAAAAATCAACTGCCTATGAACTGCTTTTACAAATGTGTTTGGTTCTTTTACTGCTTAATGACCCTATTAGAAAAATGTCAAGTTATTTTGAAATAGAGCATTTGAGTTGTCCAGGAAGCATACAGCTGAAGTTATGGGTAATTCGGAAAGCATAATGGAAAGCCTGATTTTGTAAAGCCGGTTATAGGAAGCAAGCTGGTTCTGTTCCTGGCTTTATAATGTAGGACACGGCAACCTAACTGATCCACCCGGCACAGCAATCTGCACCTGAGAAGAAAAGGCGACCAAGTGACCCATGCACAGAACTGTATTATGGGGAGAGACTTGAAGCCCACTGTCACAGCTGAGGGTCCCAGGCTACTGTGGGCCAGCTGCAAGCCTGCAGCCTGATGCAGCAGCCATCAGTGCCAGAGCAGTCACAGCCAGGAGAGAAGGAATTCCAGCAGCAGCTT
Organism: Zapornia atra; assembly: GCA_013400835.1. Classification (NCBI taxonomy): domain Eukaryota; kingdom Metazoa; phylum Chordata; class Aves; order Gruiformes; family Rallidae; genus Zapornia; species Zapornia atra. The sequence goes on along the minus strand of VZTU01021802.1, from coordinate 16,193 downwards.
TTGCAGCCTCAAGTTTTTGCAGGCATACCCTCGTCTGTGCAGGAGTCTGATAGTGCAAGAGACTGATATCTTTGATGTTGATGCTTGCAGGGTCTGTGTCAAGGCACTGGGGTACTGATGTGTGGCTATGCCATGCTTCTTGCTGCTGTTTAGAGCTGCTGAAGAGCCCTTTAAAGTTGACCGAAAGTATCCAGCTGTTTTCTGGCCACTTTGGGTTAGACGTCTGGTGCAACAAATGCTGCAAATAATTTCTTCCTAGAACAATAGACTTGATGTGTGTGTGTGTGTGTGCTGCTTAATTTATTCTCCTCTAAAAGGCAGAGATTTGCTGTTGCACTTTCTCTGTGTGCTCTGACTTCCCTGTGGCCTAATTCTCCCTTGTACTTAGGACCCAGGTAAAGGGGCCATGTGGAGGAAGTTGTACAAGAGTTTAACTTCTGTAAAATTCACCTTGTAAGCAAAAGTGGGAGCTTGGAGCATGAAGCATGTGTTCTTGTTGAAGATGTTTATGGAGTCCTAATATGTGCTTGATAAGTGAGTTTAAATCTGCACAAGTGCAACTGGCTTTAAGAAATTCTTTTCCATCAACATCCTGGCAATCTCCTGCCAATAGTGGAGTCTCCTTCCGAAGGAATCCTATATTTGCCTGGTGTCATATGCAGCATAAAGTAGGGGACCCACTTTTCAGTAGTGGGTTTAAGTCTAAATCTACTCCATGATATTCTTCAAATCAGATAAAAATGTGTGGTCAGTAATAGCTGTAGGCTTTTGGACATTTTGCTTCAGCTAAAAATGAATAAAGAGATGGAAGGTTGGGGTGGGGGAAATGTGTTTTCTAAACCTAAACTCTTTTGAGAGTGCTTAACAAAACTTTAAAATTACCCTGTAAGTAGACAGATTTATTGTTGCAGGCTTAAAGCTGGAAGTTGCATGCATGAAAGTACAGGGCTGAAAGTGGTCAGCACTGTTGATAACTACATTTATAGAAATTTATAACATGCTTGTGAATGTACCATGCATACGCATTTTCTTCCACCTCCCAGTATACCATTAATCGTTCCAACTTCTGGCTTGTGGAACTTTTTATGAAGTCAGATTTTCCCAGGAGCAGCACAGCTTCTTTCGCTCTTGCTGGTCTTAAAAAGACTCCTTTAAGCTCAGGGCAAGACCCAGACCATTTGGGATGATGATATCAGGTCTCCCTCATGCCTCTGTCTCTTGAATCCAAATGTGACATAGTCATTTGGCAGCTAAACTCAAAGGATCAAAACAAGCCAGATGTTGAGTGGACAGATCTTTGTTTGCCAGCAATCGAGCCTCTGTTGACCATGCCATTGCAGCTCAGATTTCCGTGTCTGCTACCATTTACTTCATTTGGGCTCATTAAATTGACAGCTTTTAA
>VZTU01021799.1:8614-20467 GCA_013400835.1 Zapornia atra | reverse complement strand
GAGCTGCAGGGGAAACTCTCTCTACACATTCTTCACACCCCCCCCCTCCTGCGGGCCTGGCCTTGGCGTCTGTGCAGCTTGTTCCATCTTCTCACTCCCGCTCCGGTGGCAAAGTGCCCCTGCCAGCAGGTTTTTTTCTCCTCTATGTGATTCCCAGAGGCGCTGTGACCAGCTCTGATAGGCTTAGTCTCAAATTTGCCCTTGAATGGACCAATGTTTTCAAAATATGGGGCTTGCAGAAAGCTGTAACTGCCGCTTACAAAAGCCACTGAAGCAGCACAGCTACACAGAACTGCGACACAGGTATAGTCAGAATCTCTGGGAAAATTCTTCAAGACTCGAGGCATCAAAAGTATCCTGGGCTTTATTACCAGTATCACAGAAAGGAGGTCAAGGGAAATGAGTATTCCATTGGGACTTGGGGCTTATTAGCATACATCTAGGAAACTGTGTCTAATTTTGGGCCATGTGATACGGGAAAGACATAGGTAAAGTGTGGTGATGGAAGTGGAGCTCCATCAGAATGCCAGGGTGCTAGCCAGAGCACTTCCCCATAAGGAGCAACTGAGAGAATGGGTCTTGCTCAGCCTGGGCAGGGTACCGCTTTGGGTGCCCATAAGAGCAGCCCCTCCTGCACCTAGGTCATCAGTAGGACAGAGGTGAGGTCTGCACAGCCGTGCATGGGAGGAGGATGAGAGGCAACAGGCATAAGTTTAAAAATATTCCAGATTAGATTTGAGCCAAATCTTTTCCCCAGGAGATCATCCCAACAGAGCAGCAGGTTGCCCGGAGAGGCTGTGCGGTCTCTGTCCTCAGAGATGTCCAAGACACAACCGGATAAAGCCCTGAGCAACCTCATTTGACCCCCCATGCCGCCCCTGCACTAAGACTTTTATGAGGTCTCTTCCAATGTGAATTATTCTCTGAGTTTATAATTGTAAGGAAAAACTAGAGGAGCTGGTAGCCATACATAAAGCATTGTGACATTTTTGTGACATATAAAATAATATTGCAGCAAAATTATTATAGAAGAGTATAAAGACTTATAACTAGTATAAAGTCTTTATACCAAAGTTCACAAACCACTCTTATAGTCTGTGTGAACATAGTAAAATTTATATGCAGGGTAAAAAGTCTAAATTAAAATTTTATAAGATTTAACTAGTTACATTTTATTAGTATTCCTTCCATCCAGAAAGGAGGATTAAGCATTACAATTAAGCACATCATGCTAAAAGGCAAGTATGCATTTTAATATTTAAGTAATGGACATGCTTCAGCTTTTAACTTTGATTTTCTAACTAAATAAATCTTGTCTATGCCAGAAAATTTTAGAGAACAATTCCCACTGGTGCTAGTACTGCCTCTACTGAACTCACATTAACAATACCCAAGGAAGCTCTAATTCTAACTAGATTCTTTGACTGGGACCCCCTCTTTTTGTTTTGGCCCCTAAGCATAGCTTTCCAACTTAAACACCAGAAGAGCCAATGTGCTGCAATAACTTGGAATCTTGTTGGATTACAGGTAACGTCAATTCACAGCAACTCACCAGAAGAGGGGTGCTTTCTTGGGTTTTGTGGGGGTTTTTTACCTTTCAAAAAGAGTGTGAGATGTGCCTTAATGTTTACCAGACTACACAAAACATGGTTCAGGTCCATACCCAAAGCAGCTTTGGAAGAGCATGCAGCCATGTTTGTACATGTACTTCCTACATCTGCCAAACTTTCTTTATATCAGAGGCTGGAAAAAACAAGATCTCAGCACTTCCAGATGGCACACCTACAAAGCAGTATCCTTAAAGGAAAAAAACACATAACATCTGAATGGAACTAGGTCAGTCACAGCTGCCTGAAAGGATACTTGAATGCACCAGGATCTAACTTCTCTGTGGTTTTAAGTTATATCCTATAGTAGAATTTGAAAAATGTGGAATATTGATGTGTGTAGCTCACACCATGCCTCACACAATAGCTTCATAAGCTTCTGATCTAGTTTAGAAATGGGCAACCCAAAGAGCCCTTTGTCACATGAACAACGGTAATTGTAAATGAATGACAGGAAAGAGACCAAGTACTTACATTTCCGTTTCCTTGCTGTCAAGTACATTGTTGCCCAAGTATAAAATACTTCTCTCTAGCTTTTTTTTTTTTAAAATAGATAGGTGTGGGAAGTGGAAAAGTGGCCCTGGAAAAGAAACAGTTCTGCTTGTTGGAGACAAGCTGCAAAAGCAAGAGAAAAAGTAGGAAAGAGGGTTGTGTAGAGATGTAAATTTGTTCCTCCTAGAGCAGGGAGGTGGCACGGTGAGCTTTGTCATGGTAAGGAAGGTGCAGAAAAAAAGACTGCCTGCACAGCAGGAGTCCCCCCAAGGCGGAGGGATTCCTTTTGTATAGGAATGTTGTGGTTCTAGTATTCATGAAAAGTCGAGGCTGCTGCATCAGCCACCCAGAGAGTATAAAAGTTTGCTCGGTTGTTATTAAAGTTGCCTTCGATCCACCATAATCGGAGTCCGTGCCTTTCGATACGCCGCAGATAGGTAGGTGGGTGTGTACACTAGTCAGCTCACTACCTGAAAACTAAATAAATACTACTACTGCTGTTTCTTCTCTAGTTCCCATGCCACTTAGATGTGCATGATTACTACCAACAGCTCCCATCCCACCCCAGGGAGCTCACCCCAGGCAAAGATCCATAACCTGTGGGACCTTGAGAACAACAATAATATGGACCATCCGAACAGCTACATGAACAACAGCCTTGTAGGTCAGCAGTACCACTGCACCTACAGCTGACTGGCTTACCTGCAACCCACAGACTGCTTAGATATGTGGGCGGTCAGCATCCTCAGTCCTGCTTCCGCCATGGGTACCAGAGCTCAGGGGATAGGTGCCAGCTCGCTGCATAAATACCTGAAGGTGTCACTCTAATAATATTTTTTAAAATTTTATTCCTAGTAATAACTCAAGATTCCCATGAAATGGGTTAAGTTTTATCTCCACTCACAGAAAAATATTTTAAAGAGCTGTCTCACCAAGACTACTAAAAGCAGTGAAGAAAGGGTAGAGAACACATTGAGATTATTTTGAATTTTCTTATAAGGTTTCTCTTCTGCATCTTCCTCTGAGAACTCCAATAGTGCCTAAATCTATTTTACATTATTTCTATTCATATTTTATTGTCGGAAATGCCTTCTTCCCTCCCTCCCCTGACAACTGTTTTAATTCTACAACTGTCAGAAGCATCTGTCATATCTTCCCTAAACCATTAAAGATGCTTGGCAAGGGAGTGCATTGCCTTTCTGCACTATCCCTACTGCTGACAACAGTGGTGGAAAAAGATTAGGCAAGATTCATGCGGTGTGCAGGCAGAGATATGCACGCTTCTTTAAATTAATCTTCATTTGTTCTAACCTTTTCAAGATTCTTAAGAGCTTCTCAGCTAGCTCTTTGAAATTCTAATGAATCATTTTCCAGGGCAACACAAAAAACCTTCCCGTTTCATTTCCAATAAGCCAATAAGTGGCCAAGGCCAGGATCAAGAACTCCTTAGCATGCTTTCCATTATCTTTCTCACTAACTCCTTCCCCTGTCCTCCTAGGTTCAATTCTATACATCCTACAGTAATGAATCTAGCCACCCTTCCTGTGATAAACTACAGTCCACTTCTCTAACAGACACTTCCTGCTGAGGTCAGGGGGATAAGCTCAGGTGTATCAGAACACTTTGCTAACATTTTACTTGTGTTTAAAAGCAATAACAAACTTGTAAAAAGGAGGGGGGAAGGGGAGAGGGGAAAAAAAGAAAATAAAGAGGTAATATTCCTGCTTACAATGCCTCTGTGCCTATACTACTCTCCTATCAGTTTCATAATAAAACATATTCATCATCCCCACTGTTTTGTTCTGTGATCAAATTTAATTTCACAGGCTTTAGCCCCTCCGTTTCGGTTCAGGTCCTTGACAAAGTACTGCTCTAAGAATGCTGGCTATTACAATTAGTAAAAACATAACCTTTGCCAGGAATCCCACCCAGAGACCTACTGTGAGCAGCTCATTCCTGGCACATCTCTGATTTGTCTATAAACCAATAATCTGTACAGAAGTTAAATGCAATGCTACACACTGTTCAGATCCTGAAACAATTTACTGGCATCTACTAACAGGAGAAACACTGTAGCATTTTCTCATGATGGGCAAGCAAAGCCTAACTTAACATTAGTTTACTCATCTGAATGTATACAGAAGCACATCTGCCTGTCTAGTATCTGTCCTTGCTAGAACCACAGTATAACCATAACAGTCAGTGAAAAGAACCAACAAGTGAAGCAGAAAGCTCTGTGCAAGATACACAGCAAAGTTCTTGACACCGTCAGCTCCTGGGACTCCTGCCTCAGTTTCCCTTTGCTCTGACACTTCCTGCAATGGTTGGTGAGTATTTGAACAGTTCAGACAACACAGCTGGTAATTCTGAGTACAATGAGGTACTGGGCTGGAGCACAACTAGGTTTCTGCACATAAGAAATGCAACAGCAGGCTTGCTTAGCTACAGAAGGGACTGGAGAATCAGTGGTATTATATAGGGACCAACAAACATAGCCATGACACTCATCTGTATTACTCATGAATGTAGAAGTTAATTTAAGCCACGCCACACAGCTGTAACAGCACCAAAATACATGTACAGAGAATATACTGGGGATGAGTCTGACAATGAAATGGCTGTTGTGTAAACCAAGCCACTTTCTCTTCCTTAACACCATATTTCCAGTTAGCATTTCCTTAGTACAGTAGCATACAGAAAGATCTGGAAGGCAGTATACAAGGGTCTGCATTCTCCTAGCATTTCTAAGGTTGCTCAGACCCTGTCTAGAACTCACATACTAACTGAATCACGAACATGTCTCAGACCCCTGATTTCTCCACACTTTTAGCTCCTATTCAACCAGCCCTTGCAACAGCCTTGGTCAGGCCCCACCTGAAGTACTGTGTCCAGTTCTGGGCTCCCTGGTATAAAAAAGACAGGGACCTCCTGGAGAGAGTCCAGAGAAGGGCTACGAAGATGATTAGGGGCCTGGAACATCTCCCCTATGAGGACAGGCTGAGTGAGCTGGGACTGTTCAGCCTGGAGAAAAGAAGACTTAGGGGGGACCTAATTAGTGTTTATAAATATCTTAGGCATGGGACACAGGGGGAATTGGCCAGCCCCTTTTCAGTGTCTGTGGGGTCAGGACAAGGGGCAATGGCTGTAAACTGGAGCACAGGAAGTTCCGCACCAACATGGGGAAGAACTTTTCCCCAGTGAGGGGGAGGGAGCCCTGGGACAGGCTGCCCAGGGGGTGTGGAGTCTCCTTCTCTGGGGATATTCAAGTCTCGTCTGGACGCCGACCTGTGCAATATGAGCTGGCGAGCTGCTTTGGCAGGGGGGTTGGACCTGATGATCTCTTGAGGTCCCTTCCAACCCCTGTGATTCTGTGATTCTCAAATCTTTTCTGAACTCACTGTGCCCAAGCTGCTCGTTCCCAGCTACATTTAGTATCAATTGTAGTACAGTGCAAGCTTAAGTACTTTCCTGATAAGGTATCTGAATCATAGCTTCTTTTATATTCAGTCTGTACTCACTACATGACTAGATCATGTCAAGATCATGTAAGACAAAGCAGTGGTTATGGTTTTCCATAACAGCAATTCTTCTACGTTCTGTTCTCCAATTCTGGGCCACATTCCAAGAGCAAATTAAATGTATCTCCTTAGTACAGTAACTCTCCATTTCAGACATACCATCTGCAGGAACTGCTCAGAGACCTCTTTCCCAGGTCCCCAAAATGAAAAAGGGAATCATCATTATGTGATCTCAGACTCCAATTCTCCTTTCCCTGAAGGATATTTTAACTGTACCCTGTGACCACTTGGTCTGTTAATGTCTTCTACACATTAGTGAATCCAGTGCTGAATTTCTTGAACACAGGTAACAGCTTGGTTCGTTTATACAATAAAATGTGTGCCTTTTTTGGCAACCCTTTGCGATCTAGCTTGAATAAACCACCACATAAAATTGTCCTGCAGTACAATTGGTACTTCTCTCCTAAAAATCAAAGAGTATGCTCATCTTTCTCCCAGCAATAACCAAATTACAGCTAAAATTAGTATCACTGTTGCAGAAGTTAGACTTTATTACATATTATCTCTTGTTCTCACTATATAAACCTACATCCATGGTTAAATTCAGGCAGGAAAGAAAAATCTTTATTACTCAAGGAAATAAACCTAGATTTAAACTGGATGTAGGAAAGTATTCTCTGTTCCATTGCCAGCAGAATGTATCATCATGAGTTACAGAAGCAGCGTTACAAATATCATAATCTTACCTATGAAGAAAGTTTGTTCCATAATGACCATCTACACAGCCACAACTACCCTAAATGACATGAATGCCATCTTCAAGGTAGATCAGGTCTACAACTGAAAAGGAAATAGCTGTAGCATTTTTAAGCATAAAGATTTCACAATATGGACTCATGTGTTAAGCTAGGTAACAAAGAACAGAAAATATCAGACCCTGGTGAGCCCCACCAAGGAAGTGGAAGGTCTAACCGTGCTCTCCCAAGTCCTTAATGAGAGAAAGAATCAGGCCTATATGTTGTAGACAATCAGATGCATTTTGGCTGGGCTGGGACAAGGACCTGGAGTTCTAAGGGGACCGGAAGGATGAATTCAGATCAGGAAGGTCAAAACTAGGTTGGGGCTGTGACCTCTGTCATGACCCACACATACTTCATCCTCCTTCCTCCACACGCTGCCTCATCGTGGCCTTGCCCACGCACTGCCAGGGAATCTCTGCCCCCGTGCTTGGAGTGCCTCCTCCCCTCCTTCTGCACTGACCTGGCTGTCTGCAATTTTTCCCACATACTCTCACTCCTCTCTCTGGCTGCACTGGCACAGCAGCTGCTTCTTCTTAAATGTTATCCCAGAGGTACTACCACCGTTGTTGATGAGCTCAGCCTTGGCCAATGGCAGGTCCATCTTGGAGCTGGCTGCCACTGGCTTGTCAAACACGGGGAAGTTTCTAGTAGCTTCTTATAGAAGCCACACCTGCAGCCCCCCCATTGACAAAACTTTGCCTCCCAAACCCAATGCAACACCCTACTAAATGCAAGTACTGCATCTTTTTATGCATGGTCAGAAAAAGTGGTATGTGTGGGTGGAACTGCTACGTTCATTTGAATCTAATGCAATAAATCTATTTCTGTGAGCCAAGTTTAAAGACCAGGTTGGATGGGGCTTTGGGCAACCTGGGTTGGATGGGGCTTTGGGCACCCTAGCAGAGGCTGTCCCTGTCCATGGCAGGGGGGTGGAACTGGATGGACTTTAAGGTCTCTTCCAACCTAAACCAGACTGGGATCCTATGAAAAAGAAGTAAATAGGTTTAGAATGAACAAAGAGAAATGAGGTGTGGAGGACAGAAAGGCTTGGAGGAGGTCGTTTGAACAGGATAAGAAACTTCTGTTCTGAATGACTACAGTGAGTTTGAGAGGAAAACTGCACGTGGGTAACATGCAAATGCAAGATACAGAATGCCACTTTATGCAGAACATGTGCTGGGAAGGGTGGGGGGTGGACTGGGGAGACAACGTAAAAGGAAGGACTGAGAGCCCAACTCAATAATGTCATGGAGTCAGAACATTGTCTGGGATTCAAGACAAGACTAACAAGTCATTCATTAGTGTATGCAACACTGATCCTCAAACAGCTGGAATCCAAAGGCTGTATGGGAATCTCCTACTCAAGTGTCAGAAACCTCATTGAAACGACTTAGTTCTTCCCTCCAAACATGGCTGCCAGCCAAGGGTGAGCTATGGGGCTCACCTGTTAAATAATCCAAACTGGTTCCAGAATTTGAGTGGTATAGGAGACACAGAGACACCTACCTCTACCGTCATACATGTGCCAGGCAGTTCAGAGCATCCACAGGAGAAAGAAAAATCCACATCCCACATGAACTCTCTCAGGTTCAAGGACTACAGTGAAGTCTCCTATTTCTGGTGTGAATATTCTTCTTACTGAAGCCCACACGTGTGGGCACATATGGGTAACTGCAACACAAGCTCAGCCTTAGGAAAATACAGCAGGGCAACACAACTAAGGGTTCCTGGCCCAAGCATTTCAGGAGCAGTGCTCCTGCAGGACTTGCCCATCGTTCCAAAACATTATGTTCCCAAAACCATTTTCTATTCACAGTTCAGTCATTTTGCAAAGCTTTGAATTTCATCTAACCTGACTTTTATGAAGTGCCAAGGTAGAGAAACATTTTAAAAGAGAATTTATTTTTCTGTGAGAAACTAGTGGAGATCAATACTATATAACATTCCCTTCAGATACTCTTTTACCAACCACTATTACTGTCATTTTCACCATGACATAACATCATTCATTAGATACTCTTTCCTAATCAGAGCTCTACATTCCAAATTGTTATTCCATTTTTAACTTTTTTATTATTTCTGCATCTGAACAACTGTTTTTTCTCATATTAAAAAAAAATTACAAACCACAAACACAAAGATGGAGCTCAGACTATGTTTTATGCTGCCTCTGACCCTGTAAAGGTGTGTCAGGTGTGCTCAGGCTGAACTTCACTGAGTCAGTTCACCCAGGCAAGACAAGTGAGAGCAAATTCTTAATGTGAAGATCCCATGCCAGGCTGGCCTAATAGAGGCCAACCTCCTGTTGACTTACTCTCTTATGCTGACAGGGCTTAGCTAGTCTGACATAAGTCTGTCATAGTCTAACAAAAGGAACTTCAAATATCCAGAGAATTTTACTGGCAAGCCCTACACATACAGATTTTTAAGTCTTGGATGAAGATATCTAGTGATGTTCTCCAGTAGGTCTGGTACTAAGAGGCTTGCCCAAGGTCACTTAGAAAAACTGTGAGAAGTCAAATTTGAAAATGTTTACAAGACATCTATGTACATACCTCTCTCTTTTTCTTCACTTTTCAGTAAGGAAGGTTTACTCTACCACCAACACTTCCTACTGCTCCAGACTGCTTTACTTTTTTTTTTAAACAAAGGAAGCTCAAATCAAACTAGCACATATATCACCTTCGATATTGTTCAACAAATGAAACATGCCTTTATAATTCTTTCTTCTTCTCTAGAATATTCAGATATGTTACTGCCCAGAAAATTGGGGAATGTATGTTCTCCTTCGATTTCGGCTAAGAACCATGCATCACTTCACAAAGGGATGATTTCAACCAATAAAAACACACTGAGTTGTAGATCTATAAGACAGAGACAAAGAACTTGGCAGTTTTTGAAAATAACAGTCCTTCAGTATTTCAGATTTCAAGCCAAATTTGTATTATTTCCAGAGATATAAATCCAGCACAGACTTAGTCCAAATATAAATATTGCTTCTCATGAACAAACATGAAAGTGTTATGTTTATAATATTTTTGATAAAAAACTTTATCAGAGCTCCTTAGAACATGACACTTTACAGATCTTAATGTTGCATAAGCTTTTTCACAAGGCTTATATAATGTAGGAATCTTGACAGGTGTGTGAATGAGGACATTAAAACCCAGCAGTCTCTTGTCCCAGCAAGACCTGCAAGCAAGCTGCTGCAAACAGGAGTTCTGTGTGAGGGAACCAGCGGGGGAGAAGAGGATCTGTACAGCAAACCATACCGAGAGCATAACGTAAAGCATTTTTTCCTGTATACAGCTGGTAGAAGCATCCAAAGAGCAGGACTGACAATGTAGGCTTTGAACTACACCCAGTGGGGAAGGGAATATAGTAGCATAGAAAATGTTCATTAAGAGCTTTGAATGCATTCGTGTTCAATACAGGAGGTGGAACAAGTAGTGAGAGGGAAACTCTTTTAGATTTGATATTAACCGATGTGGAGAAACTATGTGATGTTCTGAAAGCCACTTTAGTTTAATGATAGCAGGCATTACTCTGGGAAGGGCATGATGAAAACCTGCTAAATTAACAGCAGTGTCTTCCATGAAGGCAGGGAACTCACCCAAAATGACAAAGCTATGCAAAGCTTCCCTGTGAGAGATCCGCGTGCCAATGAATACTGAAAAGGAGCAAATTTGACTGGTCTTTTTTCAAAGGCAGACAAAAAGGAATTGACTCAGTTATACTTAAATTCCTGGGGAAAAACCTTAGAACAAATGATGAAGTACATTATTTAGTTATCTAGAAATAAATACAGGAATGAGGAATAGCCACCATGGGTTTGTCCAGAGCTCGACTTGCCAAATCAGTCTTATTTCCCTCTCCCTCTGCTCTTGTAGTCACAGCACTAGTAGCAAATGTCTCACAATACGACTAGGATTTTGATAGTCTCAGGCAACTTTCTAAAAAATAAATGTGAAAATAAATAGGTTAAGTTACTCTGGAGCCAATAGAGATTTCTTAAGAGCAACTACCAGTGATTCACTGCCACTACAGAAAAAAGCATTACATGCTTTTCTGCAGGGGTCTGTTTTGGGTGTCTCACTATGCAACATCACTTGGATAAGCAAACAGAAAGAGATTTCTTTTGGGAGAGGACAAGGAACCATTAGAGCACCAGAGAGCAGGATTTGAAGCCTAACTGATGTTCACAGAAAGAGTGGTGAGGTGCTGGAACAGGCTGCCCAGAGAAGTAGTGGATGCCCCGTCCCTGGAAGTGTTCAAGGCCAGGTTGGATGGGGCCCTGGGCAACCTTGTGTAGATCCAGGCCTGAGGTTGATGGCCCTGCCTGTGGCAGGGGGGTTGGACCCGATGATCTCTTGAGGTCCCTTCCAACCCCTTACATTCTATGATCCTGTGATTTTCTGTGTATTAAGGAGCATTCAGGTTAGGAAAATGAACTTTCAGTGAAATATAAGAACAGCCAGGGATGTTATGGAATATGTCGCTGGAGGTTTCAATAAAATCTTTAGACAACTGTCAGAGTAAGTCATAGTCTGGCATTATTGATATAATTTATCTAATTCCATAGTGGAAACCCAGAATCTTCTCTTGAGGTATCTTTTAATTTATGTTGAAAGAAAGAAAAAGACCCACAAAACCCCCATATATTATTTTTTCTTTAGATTTTTTTCACATCAATACATTCACACCACTAAAATGTGTCAGAAGAGGTATCATTTATATTACCAAATAAACTCTCCTTCTTGGTATAAACTGTATCCTGACTGAGAACTTCACTTGTGCAGTGATGTCTAGAATATTATTTTATTTCTTTTTTAATGCCCTTAATATGTAAGTTAAAGAAAAATTTGAATGTCCTGTCCCCAGTGACACAGAGATCCTGCAAATTCAGACACAACTATACTTTTCTTCCATGAAATTCAGCCCCTTTTATGAAGTAAACTATGTATCACTGGCCTTTTTATTGTCCTGCACGTCGCAATCTTTTATTGTAAGATGTTAAAGGTTTTGTGTTTAAGATGTAAACTATACCCTGGTTTCAGCAGGGACAGAGTAAATTTTCTTCCTAGCAGCTGGTGCAGTGCTGTGGTTTGGATTTCGGATGAGAATACTGTTGGTAACACACTGATAGTTTCAGGTGTTGCCAAGCAGTCAAGGACTTTTCAGCTTCTCATAATGCCCTGCCCATGAGAAGGCAGGGGTGAGGCGGGTGGCAAGAAGCTGGGAGGGGACACAGCCAGAGCAGCTGACCCAAACTGTCCAAAGGGATATTCCATACTGAGTGGTATCATACACAGAATCTACCTGGACTTGTGCAAGGCCTTTGACACAGTCCCCCACCACATCCTTATCTCTAAATTGGAGAGATGTGGATTTGATGGGTGGACCATCCAGTGGATAAGAAACTGGTTAACAGACCGA
>VZTU01021798.1:0-12138 GCA_013400835.1 Zapornia atra | reverse complement strand
TTTTTGTTTTGGTTTTGTTTTTTAGCATAACCAGTCATATAAAGAAATGCAATGGCTGAGGACTTGACAAATTTGAACACTGACAAAGAAAAGAAGCCATGCTCAGAATTTGGTCTGGTAGGTACAAATTAAGTTTGGATGTACCTGTTTCAATTTACTGAGCCAGTCTTGGATTTATCTGGGATGTTGACCAGATCCAATAAGTAATTTGCAGAACCGGGTCTTGTGGAGGGTACCCTTGTCCATGGCAGTGGGGTTGGAACTAAATGATCTTCACAGTCCCAACCCATTCACTGATTCTGTGTTTTATGTACTATTTGAATGCCAATGGTGCAATGTAAATCCATGATGGGTTTTAGAAAAAAAACACTTATATAAGATAAAAAGAAACCTTTTAGGAGTTGCAGTATTTCTTGAAAGCCCCTACTTTTTCTTTGATAGGCTGACAAATCAGGCAGTGACAGGTTAAAAACATGACAATTTATGATGTCCATCGTTTCTAACAATGACACATTCTGTGACATAAGAGATTATTTTAGCTCCAGAGACCTACTATATTATCAGCTTCTGTTTTGTGCATTTCATTTTAATAATAAATGTATTAAAAATTATCTTAAATGTTCTAAATTATCTTTTTATGAAATTAAAAATAGTATTTATGCAGCAATATATTTTAAAAATATTTTTATAAGAGGACTTAGGAGAATGGTAGGATTTTTTAAATTCTCATCAGGTTTGTTAGAACAATTATAAAAATTAGTCACCTCTGCACTAGGGAAAGTAAATACAAATGCAGTGGAAAGCTGTTTTTTTCTCCTCTAAAACAGACTTAAAAAAAAAAATCTCTTATGGAATGGCTTTTCCCTGCCTGGGGCAAAGCAAAAACTCTCAATGCCATACAAAATTAACATTGATCATTTTTCATTCCCTCAGTACTCAGCAGCTCTAAGTCACCCTATGTCTGTTGTGGGATGAAGCTAGCACTTTTTTTCCAAAAAACATTGTTTCATTCTGATCTGATTTTGATAAAAGATGATTTTTATTCTATTTCCTGTGTAAAAATAAGCAATACAAGTAGCTGTAACATGAGTGTTCTTAATAGCCAACAGTGCTCTCTGATTTCATCCAGTTTTGATTTCATAAAAAATTTGAAAAGAGGCCAATGTGAACCCAAGTGAATACAAANTTTGAAAAGAGGCCAATGTGAACCCAAGTGAATACAAACTTTTTATTACTATTTTGGTAAGTGGTCTCTGTGATGGTAGCTCCTTTGAAATATTTGTTTCACATAAAAAGCCATATTAAAATGTCTATAAATCATTACCAGTTAATTATGAAAGCTAAAAATAATGAGCAGAATATTTGATCATTCCACATTCCATTTTCTCTCTGAGACTGTTAAAAAATTTGATTTAAAAGTTTCCACTACTGGATTTTTACAAAACATTTTCCACATATATTCTTGAAAGATTAGAATGCTATAGATAAACCTGCCACTACATTGAGTAAAATTAATAATGCAATTGTAATTGCAAACATCAGAATCTTGATATGTCATAAGTATGATTCTAATCTACATGGGGCACAGAAACACATTGTGTGTAATAAATGCCTGAGCAAAACCATTCATCATCAACAAATTATAACCAAATATTTACAAAAAGAAGACCAAAAGATTCAGAAGGATGTTGAAATGGAGTCTTTGATTTAAAAAAGGTGAAAAACAGAAAAAATAATCCAACAATTATTGTCTTCCCAATTATTTTCAACACATTTACACATGATGTGTTAATGAGATTTTTGAGTGGTATCCTGAGAAATCTTGCAGTACCCTGTACAAAATTAAATATCCTTTCTTTAAACTGCAAAACTAAACTGTGCATTCCTTATGAGATTTACACCCTTTGTTTAAAGCATGTCCTCCTGTCACCTCAAAATATTAGGGGGATCTCTTCTATATTTTTTTCTTCACAGTAATAGTAATTCTTTACTGAGATAAGATTCCTACAAAGTAGTGCCTTTCTGAAACTATCAATTTTTATCTTGCTACCTAAAAATATCCCAAATAAATCCAAAGAAGTGGAAAATGTTGCTATTCTTGTCTGCTTTTGCAGTCCTCCTTTTGAAAAACACATATGTATTCTTGCATAAATTTCAGGCCCTTGTCCTGCTTTTGCTCTGAGCTAAAAGAAGAATAAGTACTGACTTTAAACATGAGCACTAGACAAACCCATATTTCCATTTAGACTTTCTTCATCTTGGATCCTAACTCTAACAAATAAATCCAATGTTCACAGATGATGTCTAGATCTGTGCTGAAGTATCACAGAGTCATTCATATGCTCATTGTAGCTGCCAGAGCACAAAAGGAGGTTAGAAGTTCAGCCTGCATTCTGTTACTTGAAAAATATGAAAGCCAATGTTCTCACATATGTGCCTAAAATTAGGCACCAGCCAGTATGACTTGTCTAAATGTTGGCACTGTCTCATTTCAAAGGAAGAGGCAAATGCTTAGGACCTGTAAAAATGAGGCCACTGTGTTTACATCTGGCCTATATAGTGGGGTTTTGTTTGTTTGTTTTTATAAAGCCCTGCCTTTGAACAGTGAATGATCCTGCATATGTGGACCTGGTAATACTTCCACTATGTGGTTAAAGAAAAATATTAATTTATGGTAAAGTAGTTCTCAGGAGATTGTCTCTGTGCTTGAAAGGTTGTCATTCTTCCTTTGTGCATTTATTGTCAAAAGATCAAAATATGTCAGACATTATCTATGTTTCTTAAACATATTTGAAAAAAGTCTTTTCCTTCCAAATGATTGACTGAGGGTTTTTTGTTTTGTTTTGTTTTTAAAGATTGTAATATTCATTGATACATGTGAAATTATTTTATACATTTTTTTAATGGGAAAATGCGGCACATCCAATACTTATCTGTATTTTTTCATAACAAATCAGAGAACAGAATGCTAAGATTTTGAGCTAGACGTCTACACGGTGCAGTAGCCTTTTATAATTCCTCCTAAGCATAATAAGACAAAGGTATTTTCACACTATAACGTAAACTTAGCTATCTTATTCTGTACAGGGCCCACTAATTTAGATATACTATGGACATTTTACTTTGTTTTTATTTGCACTGGGGGAAATATTACCCATTTTTACAAGTCTGATAAAAATAAAAATGAAGCGCTATGTTTTCCAGTTAAAGAGACTTAAGAATACAATTGAGACACACATAAAATTTTCTACATCTTTAAAATACTTTTCATATTTATGACTGTAATCTGCACTCAGTCACATGCTCTGACTTCTCTGGCCCTGTGTGGAGCAAGGAGTTGGACTTGATGGTCTTTATGGGCCCCTTCCAACTCAGGATATTCTATGATTCTATGATTCTAAAGAATAAAAAGCATGTGTTAAGAAACCCAGTTAAAATTTCCACTTGGATGATGTATAGGACATTGTGACATAAGTCACTACACCTGTTTTAGTATGGGCATTCTGACTAATGCTTCTGAAAGGATACATAAAAATGAGATGTTAAAGACAGAAAAAAAAATTGCATCATTAAATCTGAAATAGTTTTATTAGTAGTTTACAATGAAAATTTGTCTCTCTGATTTCACTGCTGACAGAGTTTAATCAGCCAGATAAGGGAGACAGTCCAAATATGATTGAGTACAAATAGCTGTTAAGAAATTATGAAGTGAGCAGTAATCTTGCCTGTAGTTTTCCTGGGTATCTATATGTGTGTGTGTGTGTATAATGTATACATATACACACCCACACGTATGCATGTATGTATGTATGTTTAATATAGATATGTCTATATATAGGGGTGCATATATATATATATATAATTTATTATTATCTATTGCTCTGTAGCACTACCATCTCAGTAAACACCTCTTCCTTAGTTTATGGTACTGTAGAATTCAAGTAAATTTTGGTATACATTGCCTCACTCAATTTTAGTACTTGATTTTAAAGTATCAGAAAATAGAGTGACCAGCGGCTATTAGGTACACTGGAGTGAAAGTCTCTGGAGCTGTTCTGCAATCAGAACTACAAATCACAGGTGGTCCAAAGGGCTGGAAGTTAGGAGGTGAAGGGGTGTTAAGAGAACTGTTTTTCCACCCTCTTTTGCCCTTATCTTTTTGCAAGACTGAATGAAGATCTGTAAGGGAGTACCATAAAGACCAACATTTTTTTTCCCGCCTATGTGAAAATTCTTTTCCTCTGTTTTAGCTTTTGCTGAGGAGTTTTCAGCTATTGAATCTAGCATGTCATACTTTGCAAGACTTTTTTTTTCCCTGAAAGTCATAGCACCAGGGAACCAGGCCACCCCTAAGTTATACACAAAAAAATTCATGTTTAAATTGAAAGCAGAATCAGACCTGAGGACTGTTCATCTAAAACTGCAGCAACTCAGCTGCTCTTATTGGCAAAACCACCAAAGATTTGCAAATAAGCACATATAATGGCAAAGGGCCTAAAGTTTAACAAGGGCCCGGCAATTTTACTAATGCCTGTTTGCTTGGATGTTAGAAACCACTGTCATGCCAGAAAAGCCTAGGGACGAAACAGAAGCCAACATTATGGCTTGTTTGCTCTTGCCAGGAAGAATTGCTGTTATTATTAACTGATATAGCAATCACAAAACATGGATAGTTTAGATTTTAAAGATATGAGGCAATTCCTTCAAAATCAGCTGCCTAGGAATCCAGTTCCTATTAACTCTGCTCCCAAAACAACTTGTGAACTCAACAGTTAGCAGACAGCTGGGGAGAGAAAGAATAGCAAACTAAACAAAAAAGCAGCATGAAGTGGGTGTGGGAACAAATTTCACACAGAACCACACAGAATGTTTGGAGTTGGAAGGTGCCTCTGGAAATCAACTAGAGCGGATTGCATGGGGACATGCTTAGTCAGATGCTAAGTAACTCTGAGGATGGAGACTTCAACACCTCTCTGGGCAACCTGCTACAGTGTTTGATCAATCCTACAGTATGTTTTTTTTTTCTGTTTATGTAGAATTGCCTTTCTTTCAGTTTGTGCCCATTACCTCTTTTCCTGTCATGACACCACTGGGAAGAGTCTGTTCCCAACTTCTTTACTTTTTCCTGTCAGGTATTCAAACACATTGATAAGATTTCACCTGAGCCTTCCTTTAGCAGGCTGAATAGCCACAGATCTCCGTCTTTCCTAATAGAATTCTGCAGTCACTCCATCACCTTTTTGGCCTTTCACTGAACTGACTCCAGTAAGTTCATGTCTCTGTTGTACTGGGGAACCCAAACCTGAACTCCAGATATGTCTCAACAGGGAAGAACAAAGAACAGTCACCTCCCTTGACCTGCTGTGAGTACTCTGTTGTATTGTGTTTGCATGGCAAGTTTGGTTTTTTTCTATGTTTTGTTTATTTGGGTTGTCAGGGGGTTTTTTTTTGGGCAGAGGGGGGAAAATGCTTCAAGGGTGGCTTCTGTGAGAAAGCACCAGAAGCTGTCCTCATGTTGGACACAGATAGGTCAGCCACCGCTAAAACAGGCTCAGCTCACTTCTGGCCAAAGCTGAGCCAATCATTGACATTTTTAGTGTGATAAGATGTTTAAGAAAAGGTAAAAAGTACTGTGGAACAGCCATGAGAAAGAAGTGAGAAACTGAAAGAAACTACCTCCAACCAAGGACAGTGAAGAAGCAGAGGGAGGAGGTGCACAAGGCTCCAGAGCAGATTTCCCTGCAGCCTGTGGTAAAGACCATGGTGGTGCAGGTTGTCCACTTGCAGCCCATAAAGGACCATAGTGAAGCAGATATCCACACTGCAGCCCATGGACAGCACCCTGCACAGGAGGAGGATTGCTGGCAGGGCTTGTGGCCTATGGGGTACCCATGCTGAAGAAGTCCATTCTTGTGCTGGAGCAGTTTGTGAATTGGAGCCTTCAAGAAGGAGACACACTGAAAAAAATTCCCTAAAGATTTTATTCTGTAGGAGGGATTTAGGCTGGAGCAGGAGAAAAGCATGAGGAAGAAGCATCAGCAGAGAGAATTTATGAACTGACCACAATACCTGTTTCTATCACCACTCAGGGGAGAAGGAGGTAGAAGAGTAAAGAGTGAAGCTTAGCCTAGGGTGGGGGGAGGGTACAGGGGCATGGTGTTTTAGTTTATTCCATATTATCCTACTTTGTTACAATTAATTTTCAATAAATTAATTTCAAGTCTGTTTTCCGTGTTCTGGAAACTGGGAAATGATCTCCCTGTCCATATCTCAACCATGAGCTTTTTAATTTCTCCCTCTATTTCCTCCTCCTGTCCTGTTGAGAAAGAGGAGTGACAAAACAGCTTGGTGGTCTTATGGCAGCCAAAGTCAACCCACCACATCAACTTAAGGCAGTTATTGGCCTTGCAACTAGGGCAGATGGTCAACTTAGTGTTCATTAGGACCCTCATGTCCCTCTCTGTCAAGGTGGTCATGCTCCAGTGTTTACTGGTGCCAGGGTTGTTCTTCCCCAGGTGCAGGACCTTTTTGCTGAACATGAGGTTCCTCTCAGACCATTTCTATAGCTTGTCAAGATGCCCCTGAATGGCAGCACATCCATCTGGCCTATTATACACTCCCCTGAGCTTTGTATCATCTGCCCTCCTACAGTTGGTGTACTCTGTCACATCATCCAGGTCATTAATAAAGATAATAAACTATATAGGCCTCAGTATTGGCCTCTCGGATACTGTATTAGAGGCTTGCCTCCAGTGGGCCTTTTTGCAACTCATGGTGGTCCTCTGAGCCCAACAAATCAACCATTTTTCAACCCACCTCCCTTTCCATTTATCTAGACCTTATTTCATTACATTGTCATCAGGAAGTTACAGGAGACAATGTCAAAGGCCTTACTAAAATTAAACAATATCCACTGTTCTCCCCTTGTCCACTAGTCATCTCATTGTAGGCAGCTGTCAAGTTGGACATTCTTCGTTATATTTTATTACTAGTAGCAACCACCATTTCTCTGAAAGATGATTTTACATTTGTACATTGTATTCGAAAGAGAATTTTCCCTTTAAAAGAAAAAGATGAAATCTTAGCAGATCAGCTCAAGGCTGAATGAGCAGCAAAGGAGAAAGCAAAGACCTAGAATCAAAAGATAAAGAGATACAAGCAGTACATGTAGTTACAGAAGAGGTAAAAAGAGACAACACTGAAGGACTGGACCAAAGCTATAAATTACTCAAAACTTGAAAAATACAAAATGAGGAGTCTGAACATGGCATAGTCTGTGCGGGACTGCTGGGGAAAGCATGAGGAAAGCCAAATCTGATCAAAACAGCAGTCAGAGTGACTTTGCCGGTGGCATTTTTAACAGACAGAAAGAAGGGAAGATGTATCAGGGAGTTCAGGCAGGAGGACACTGCAACAAGCAGGAGCAAAAAGATAAAAAATGCTTGGACAGAATTTTGGGTTTGGAGTGGACAAACAAGCAGGTTTTGGGGATGTGGAGGGAAAAAAGACAAGATCTAAGAAATGATGATGAACTGGGAGATAAAAAAGAAGATTAAAATAATACCAAAGGTTACATGGCTAGAAGGTTTTGTGAGGCTGTGAGTAACGACAGATAAGAAGGCAGAGGAATTCATGATGACAATTTTAGCTGCAAAAAAACCCTGATCACATGCATTCTCTCCCAAGACATTGGAAAGAGATTGTCTTTCAGGAATAATTTAGAGAAATATCTAGTATTTTTGCTTGAATGCTATCCTTCAACTTACTGACATTCTAATGCTCTAACTCCTGATCATTTTTTCTTCACAATGTACACATCATTACTCACTTCTTAGTTTTAAATTATATATCTTTTCTGTCCAACATTGTAAAATACAGTATTTTACTAACACTTTATTAGAAATTATTTCATCTTGTCATGTATTACTTAGCAAACTCGTTATATTATCTCAATATAATATTCAAATAGACCTCATAAAAGATATTACATATAATACCAATCTGTTTTCTAAATTAATCATATTGGTTGTGAAACATCCTTTGTTCCATCAAAGATTTTTATCCTTAGCAATTTTAGAACAGGATATTTTCTAAATTGAATAATTACATGTTTGATAGAGAATGAATGTTTTATAAACTATAATGCAATTCTAAAAATCTGCTGTGATTTCAGATTCCATTTGTCTGGGAGACTGGGGAAAAACAACAGCAAAGGAAATATAATACAAACTCACCAAAGCTAGATTCTACCAGTGTTCTAGTAAGCATACTTCTTTTATGTGTAGTATTAACACTTTCATCTTCAATTGTTAATTAATTTTTTTTTGATTGATCTATTATATTTGTTTAAGCTCACATTCATATTTTATTGGATGTGTGTACTATTCATTTCATACATGTTTGGTAATACAGGCATTTCTGTACTCCTTTGATACTAACACAAAATATGATCTTCTTACTACTGACTTCTTACTTCTTTCTTGGAATACAATTTATTCTTTTACTTCACACTTCACTTCCCAAGGCCTAATGAAGAAGAAGGTGAATGATGTCCTATGGTAAGATAGGTAATATCCATTTATCTACTAACCACTCCCTCACAAGCAGATAAACAGGGTGGATTCCTAAAGCTTGTCTATTTTCATCACCTCTTGATTTTGGTGAGTATATTAATGGTCATGTTTATGTATTTGCAAAGAATGACCAATTGTGACGTACTGTGTCCCTCAGCGAATGCCTGTACCTGTGGATTTATGTCTCAACATTGCCAAAATATTGATTACTGCTATTTGTGATAACGGGGACTTGCAAGTAAGATGCTTGTAAAGGGTTAAGGAAGACTTGTTAACACGATGGTTTGAAGTGCCATAGAAGCGACCTCACATAAACAATGCTTCGCTTGAACGACTCTGCCTCACTGATAAAGAAGAAACATCAATTGGGACATAAGTTTGAGTCTAACACCATATTTTGAGTAAATTATGCACTCAAGGACTCTGTGCTCTGTGAAAATAAAATGACTTCTTTGATAACTTCCAGCCCCCACCCCATCGGTCTCACGAACTCTTATCTGCTCATGAATTCCNCCAGTGCGCAGACGCATTTGGGAGGAGTTTATGGAAATCACTTCTTGGAACTCATTTTAATACGAAGCGGGACAGGTTATGAATATGTACAGGTGTATGAGGTAACCTAATTAATAAGTATCATTGAACTGTATATAACGAAGAAGAACTGCCACATTCGTGTGCACGTCCGCAGTGAAGCAATGCCCCGTGCACCCAGCGCTGAACCAATGGGACTCTCCCCCCACCTGACATGAAGTCGAGTGGGTCCAGCGAGACATCGCTGGAACCCGTGGTGGTAGCTATAACTTTCCTGTAACTTTAAACTCTTTACATTTCTTTCTCTTTTCTTTCCTTCTCTCTCTCTCTCTCTCTAGCACCTTTCGCGAATTTTGCTGTAATAATTAAACTTCCTTACGATGCGGCATTTGACCTCGCTTGTGTCTTAATCTCACTCTGGGAATTATAAAAGAATCTCCCCTGACCGGGCTATTCTGGAACGGGACACCAATTAAGACATGTTGTTCCTGTACCAGCTATAAAAAATTGTGATTTGTTATTTTTATGGTGTGTACACAATTGGCTTTACTATTCTTGTAATTATTTCTTTAAAACATTTAAAACTAAGAATTTTTCATCCCAGGTTGTAAGTAACCTCACGAGGCCATCTAATTTCCCCTTTGTGGGAAATGTAGCCTATATGACATTGTCTAACATCCTGATCAACTGTTTTCAGCTGGAATATTTGATTTTCAACTGGGATACTTTATTATCTTCCTAGTAACTGGAACAAAACTGTTTTGGATTTATGCTGAGAATAATGTTGATCACTCACTAATATTTTGGTTGTTGCTAAGCAGAATTTATACCAAATCAAATACTTTTGAGATGCTCATACTGCCCCACCAGCTGTGAGTCATAGTTCACAAGAAGCTGAGAGGGTGCGCAGCCAGGACAGATGATTAAACTGGCAGAAGGGATATCCATACCATAGGAAGTCATGCTCAACATATCAGCTGGATGGAGTTGGCTGGGGGGGTGCATTGATCACTACTTGGGGACTGTCTGGGCATTGGACAGCAGGTGGTGAACAATTGTTTTTTATTTGCATCACTTGTTTTTTCTTGGGTTTTATTTCTCTATTTTTTGTTATTTTCCTTTCCATTACAATGAATCATTATAATTATTACATTATTATTGGTATTATTACTTCTACTATAATTATTATATTTTACTTTATTTCAAATATTAAACTCTTCTTATGTCAACCCACAAGTTTTCCTACTTTTACTATTCTGATTCTCTCCCCCATCCCACCAGAGGGGAGTGAATGAGTGGCTGTATGGTATTTAGTTGCTGGCTGGTGTTAAACCATGACTATCTTGAAAACCTCCAGTAATAGGGACTCTACAACATCCTTGAGGAGGTTGTTGCAGTGATTGACAGTTCTCACTGCAAACCATACCTTATAGTGAGACAAAACTTCTCCATGTACAACATGTACCCATTGGCCTTTTTTTCTCCATGTGTCTACTTGTGAAGAAAAGAATTTTGTCCTTTGTGTAGCCACCATTTAAGCACTAGAATACTGTGATGAGGTCTCTCTTAGCTGTCTCTTCTTCCTAGCTCCTTCAGTCTTCACAGCACAAGATGTTCAGACATTTGATTATGGCCCTCTTTCCAACTCACTCTAATCTGTCTGCAACTTCTTTGAACTGAGGACATCAAATCTGGAAACAATACTACACATGAAACCTGACAAGTGCTGAGTGGAGCAGGAGATGTTATATGACAGTCATTTTCATTTTTACAAAACAGAATGCTTACACATCTCATTGTTCATGGTTTCCCAGAGAGTTAATCATATTTCAAATTTTAACAGTCAAGCAGAGAAAACCACTGGGAAAGCTATGTGTATGCATATAGGCCTATACTTTTTATTTAAAAAGCATAAAAATAAGAAATTATTTTTATTTTTAAAAATATTTTTATAAAGTTTCAAGGGAAATTTGGATGAAATAAAAATAAGCATTTCTTTATTTCCATATATAACCTTAAAATAAATATATAAAAACTTATTTCCATTTCAAAAAATATATCAAGTTCTGTTTTCACAGAAAAAAGGACAAATAAGTTTTTTGCAAATTTTAACAGGAGCTTTTATCAAAAGGGGTTTAGTGAAATGCATGTGACAATTCAGTTGAACAAAGGCATGATACAGGATTTGAAATAGTTATTAATAGACATTTCAGAGTCATGCCTTTAAGGTACAAGAATCATGAAGATCCTATATAAATCATACTGTTCAGTTACAGACCAAAAAGACTGTTCTGAATAATTTAAATAAGGAATATTTTTTTTTAAAAAATAGAATAAACTCCTTATAATGAGAAGTCTTTGCATCAACAGTGATAGAACTGTATACAGAATCAAATTAGACTGCACAACTTGCTAAATTGTGCTAGGTTAAGAAGAGAAGTGTGAATAAAGATTGTTTAAGTTTGATTCTTAAAAGTTGTAGGGCTTGCCCGGACTGTATCTCAGATGAAGTTATGTCTACACAGACTTTAAAACCACCATTATGTTTTATTACTTCAGATAAAGGCTGATGCTGTCATCTTTCTTCTTACACTGGAGGAAGAAAGAAGCAAAACTTGTTTCTTCTACAGATGGCACAGAAAAAATTATTTTTTAAGAACCCGTAAAAACAGTGCAATGTAGGATCTGAGTGGTGATGTCATGAGAATGATATGAATGTTGAATATACCTAGGCGACATAAAAGGTGAGGAGGTCAGGGTCTTTGCTGCAAGAGCAGAAACAGGACTTCTTTAAATATATTCCTTTTACTAAGAGTTTCTGTGAATGTGCAAGACACTGAATGACACTGACTTGAATCACAGATGATTTATTTTTCCTCCTGTGAAAGCAACGTAAATAATTTCCCATAGCATAGAATAGTTATATGGAATAAACAGCTATCAGATCACATGTATAGGCGTTTGGTAACAACCTGTGCAAACATTTAGTCCTGCCATGAGAGCAGTCAGTTTATTTATAAGAAAGGGAGCAAGG